>JXTB01000258.1:270388-280940 GCA_002914805.1 Parasponia andersonii
CTCTTAGTCAAACTAGGATATATACAATATTTAATAACATATCAACGTAATGCGATATGTTCTATATTATTTTTGAACTATTAATTATTACTAGGCATCACAAGTTTATGATCCTAAGTCAAATAAAAATATATAATATCTCAAATAAGATGCATACATTTAATAAAAGTTAATCATTAACTGAAAACTAATTATATATAACTGAGGAGAAATGCAAAATGTTTGACTCTACATCATAATTTGTCAGAATCTAGGTCACAATAATCTTGCACAAATTCTATACCAATTCCCTGCTCCATGATGGCTCGTACATAATGGAATCAAATTCTTGCAAATTTGTCTATTGTGCCCACCTTAGCTGCAATATGAGCATTTTTGCCTAGAAGCCTTTTCACCATTTTAGAAGAATATTTTCTTCTTTGGTATCTTATGACGGACATTACCGTGGTCTTAGTTACCATTATAATTAAAAAAAAATAACATTGTTTATATCTATAAAAAATTAAAAAAAAAATTAACATTTAAAATAAATCGACAAGTACCCAACATATTATGCACGAGGATCCCATAATGTTTGATAGTAAGTCACAAATTTGTGATAATATCAAATATTTTTTTACACGCAGTCACAAAATTTGTGACATATGATCACGAACAAATTTGCATGTATTACATTGACATACATCTGAGTGGAAAAAAATAATTAACCATTGTAAGATCCATATCTTATTTCCTTACAATAACGCTAGCTACTTTAACATCAAATAAGAACTTACCAAATTTGTCGATAAAAATGTAAAAATAAGTGACTGAAAACCATTACAAACACATACCTCATTCTTTGTAGAATCAAGAGGAACAGAAATAAGAATATAGAAGAGTGAGAGATAAAGAGATGGGCGAGAAAAAAACCAGAGACACTTTGTAGAATCAAGAGGAACAGAAATAAGAATATAGAAGAGTGAGAGATAAAGACATGGGCGAGAAAAAAACCAGAGACAGAGAGATAAGGCAAAGAGCTACGATAAAGAGAAATAGTGTAGATAATATTCTTTGGAAACAAATTAAAAAATAAGAGGGAGGGAGCCATTTCAATACAGATGGAAAGAATCTTCTGTGCGAAACTTAGAAAGTTGAGGGTTCTATCACTAACTTTCTTTTTTTTTNAAAAAAAAAAAAAAAGGTGCTAAACGTGGTCGGAATTTGCAGAAGGGGACATTCGTAACTTTCAAATTTTCTCACTCTAAAATGAACTAAAAAGGTCATAAATTCGTATTAGAAAAGTCACTTGAAAAATGGATTCAAAAAGTCATTTGTTTATAAAAATAGACTACTTGCATCAATTTCCCCTGTTCTTTTGCCTTATGTCACAAATATCAAGTTTTTCATTTTAATAGTTTAATACCATTTTAAAGTATACGTTATATGTATAAAATACATATGGTATACATTCTCATATAAAACTTACAAACGTTTTGTATATATACTTTTTCTGCATAATATACCATTTACATGATAAGTATGTATACCTATGGTATACGTTTCTCCCAAAAATGCGTATGAATCTATTAAGAAAACAAAACGGATATCTATGTAAATGTTTGAAAGAGGATATTTCTTATTTGTCTACTTTTACCTCGTAAAGCCCAATGCAAGCCCAAACAAGCTTCACCAAGGGAGCAACAAACTTATTGAACTGTTGCTTTGGCATATTAATATATATAAATATCTATATATATATATATATATATGAGATTAGTAGGATAGATATTTTTTTATTTATTATTGGTAAATACATTAATTTTGACCATTAGATTAAAATTTGATGGTTATAAATATAAATATTATTATTTAATTCACATTAGAACCTGTTCTAATAAAATTAATTGTAATCGTTATATTGAGATCTAATGATTAAAATTGATCGAACTACACCGAAAATGAATAAAAAAAATATCTATTATGCTAGCTCTTTATTTATATATATATATAGTCAAATAGTGATTTTTGTAAAAGTACTATCAATAAATACAAATATTCATATTAAATAATGATACATGGCTTGTAAAAGCATTGCCGATAGTTATAAACATTCAAAATCATTGTTTCTTATTCCTAAACATTTTTTTAAAGGGAAGGACTCATCTTTTTTTTTTTTTTACAAGACGTTTTTTTTTTTTTTTCCAATGGTTCTGTTAGCTTTTTTGTTGTTTCCATTTTTTATTCAAAAATAAAATAAAAGGTATCGTTTTCTATAATTAGTGTCATTCAATTAATAGATGACAAAAAACCAAGTATTTGTTATTTAATAATATTATGATTTAAGTAATATACGTATACATTAGATAATAAAAAATAATAATTATATTTTTTGAGGAAAAAAAGTGATTAATTGGCTTTTAAGATAAATTCAAATCTAGAATGATAAATGGCTATATAGCTAGAAATGCATACGAAAATATGAGAGAAAATCAAGAAAACTAATTTATAGCAAAACACAAATAAAATGAAAAATTTGATATTAAGATAGCCATGCCATATAGCCACTTTATTATTCTCTAACAAATCTCACTAGATTCAAATGTACGGTAAAATTTGGAATTTAAAATCACATAATACTACTGAAAAAAATAATTCGCGCTTTTGATAGCTACCATAATTGGATTTCTGAAAAGTTCAGCTATTTTTATGGATATCAATTGATAATTTTAAAAGTGAAGACATTTTTAATAATTTTAAATTCTAATTTTTATCTTATACATACATCTTGTAAGATTTATAAAGAAAAACAAATAAAATGTATTATTTGTTTTTATTTCTTTTGAGAAAATGTATTGTTTAATATTAATCAAACAAAGTATTGTCTTTTTTTTTTGGTTGGTTGCAAAAAAAAAAAACATAAACGTCGCGGGTTTTATTTCAAAAGAAAAAAATAATGTCGTGGTTTTTTTTATTTTTTCAAAGGAAAGGTAAGGAGATGCACATAAAAAAAATACAAAATAATTAAAATCAAAGAAAACAAACAGTTAATAATCAAAAGGAATAACTGAAATACAAAGGAAACCTCTTCTTTTTTTTTTCTTTTTCTTTTAATAAATAAAAGATACTTTCAATGCAACATAATTGCAAAATATTAAGTGAAAAGGCATAAAAATTGGACAACCGATTGCCTTTGAATTGAATATCCTTGTCATGTTGTGTGAAGAGCTGTACTATCATACCCAGTTTCTTTTTGTTGTTGTTGAAGGAAATGTCTCAACTATATTAACTCAAATTTTCAATAACCGAAGAAGAGACCAACAAAGGGCAACAATCTACATGTTACATGTCACTAGGAAGATGATAAGCAGAAGCAGTCAATAGCTGGGCCACTTTATTCACGATACGGAAATATAATGACAAGAAACACGATCCCTTAATGCTATGAGTTCAGCATTAGAAAGAGACAATTAAACAACCGGAAAAACGACAAGATAAAGCAGCTATAACCGACCTTTCCTTGTTACGAATGACCGCATCTAACCAAGTATAGTCTTCTACAGCCACATTCGAGGCATTTGTATTCAATTTAAAACGTCCAACCAGTGGTGCCAACCACTAGGCCGAGGATGAAATAGCAGGTTTCGACAAACCATTCGGTAAAAAATTATGGGCAAACTCTACTTGTAGTAAATCAATTGTCTGAGTGTTACCCCCGTGAACCACATTATTTCGAGATGACCAAATGGACCATATCAAATACAATAAAGAGTTCAGACTCAGATTGCTGTAAGGTCGAAAATAATTCAGGAGCAACTCTATCAAATTTGCAGAAACACAAGACTTAATAGAGGACCAAAAACACGAGACTTAATAGAGGACCAGAAACCCACACTCTTCCAAACCTCACGAGTCTTAGGACATAAAAAATAGAGCATGGATCGTTGTCTCCATCGGACACCCTCATCTGCAGCATGTCGCATCCAAGTCTATCACCCCCAGTTTTATTATATGGTTTTTTGTTCAGGTAGTATTGGGAAATTCTACTGTAGGAACAGTACTTTGCTTTTGCTAAACCATTGGATGAAAACAAGGATAAATGTGTGTACAAAATTTGATACACGTGCTATACATGAGAAGAAAACTCAAAACATGAAAAGTAACAAGCTAACTCTCCCCTCTCATTCTCTCACCTGCAATTGTTTTTTTTTTTTTTTCCCTCTTTCTCGAGTTTCTTCTTCTCTTTTGCAAATTTCCTCAAATTTTCTAATATAAACCTAGGAGAAGGAATTGAACCTTTAAAAAAACATACGGAAGGAAGATGATTAATTAATCAATTGTGTTCGTATGAGTTTGATTGAATTTAGTTATAAGTTGGGTTTATTCATTTCTTTATTCTTACCTTACTCTTTTTAAATAATAGTTAGGCTTGAGAGAGAAGAAATAGATGGTTAGTCAACTCTTAAACCTAACGACTTTCCGGAACTCCATCAAATTGTCTACAACTCTATATCGCTTGGATGGCTCCCAATTTTTCCCCAAATTTTATGATGAAAACTTAGAAGAAAGATGAATTTTATATTTCACTAAATAGTCTCAGAAGACAAAAAAAAAAAAAATAAGATTTTTCCCTAAATCTCATTTACAAATGTGCAAAGCTATCAAACATATCATGGTGTGCCGATATAGCCCATTTAAATTGAATAAATTAGCTTAATATTATTTTTTTTCTTGCATTACTACTTTTTTTTAATGAATTTTTGATGAATTCTTAACGAATTCTTGATGATCTTAACAAATTCTTGACGTCAATGGTAATCTTGATAGATTTTTGATGGATTTTTTACGGATTCTTGATGAATTCTTGACTAATTCCCTCCCAAAAGAGGTAGAATCTAATAATAGTGATAAATTTAATTAAACATTTGAAAAAGTGATAATTGTCTACTTAACCTAATTAAATTAGGCATAAAAATGCTTTTGGGTTATGCCAGGCACGACTCACTTCTTAGTCATGCCCTGACTATAATCCAAAATCACTAGCCCGACATGGCCCATGCGTAAACATGTTGTATTGTGTCAGCCTATGTGCTTAGATGTGCTAGTTCATTTGGATCAAAATTGGCTTATTTAGTTATTAAGTTCGTAAATATCAGTTTTTAAAATCATATTTTCATAAATAGCCATTTTTTATTTTTATTTCAAGAATATCCATTTTTCCTACCCATTTTGTTAGAAATGTATACCACAATGTTTTATATGCATACATCAAGTGTATACCGTGGTACACATTTTATGAATAAAAGTTGTACTAAAAATTAACACATATTTTGAAATGAGGTCAAATTTATAATGAAAATTATAAACTTTGGTAAATATTTATATTGTAAATACGTACCGTTCATATTTTACACATGAAATGTATACCACATGGCTAAAAATTTATACTATAAATGTATACTACTCATATTTTGTACATAAAATGGGTTTTGAAAGAAAAATTAAAAATGGATATTTATAAAAATAAGTTATAAAAATGAGTGTTGTGTGTAAATTTCTCTTAAGTTTTATTAATTTTAGGCTGACTAGTTATTTGACAAATTTTTTTGTCTGAAATTTAGTATATGACCAAGCTAAAAAATTTATAGTTAAATATCTAACTCACTTAATACAAATATAGAAATATAGTATATTCCACAATTGAAGTTTTTTAAAAAATAAAAATTTAGCTATAATTTTTTAGGGTGAGATTTCAATTGAGACTTTTATTTTTTCTCTATGAATAGGTACTCATATACTCTAATTTAGACTTTTAGATTTCGATCTAATGGCTATAATAATATTAGTAGTTTTACTAAAACTATAATATAATTAATACCTATATAAATATGAAAATTTATTTAAAAATTAAAATGTAGTTAACTTGCTTGTGACACAATGAGTTGAACAGTTTTCTTTTTCATTTCCTTTTTATTTTATTTTTCTTTGCATTCACATTTCATCGTCAATGCCTTATATACTTATTATCATTTCCGTTATTTTTTTTAAGGACATACAAGTATATTTTTATTTCTTTTTTAAAATTTTTTTTCTTGATACGTATCTTAATAGATTTTCTTTTTCTTTATTATTTTTTATTTCACTATATAATATTTGGAATAATTATCCACATCACTTACGTATTTTGTTTTCTAAAAAAAAAAAATCATAGTTGAGGTCCCATTGATGGCTAAAAATAGGAAACTGATGGAGAGTACATCTTTTGTAAATTTGGAATTCACAAGTGATACTCCTCTTTTTATGAAGGATGCCTCTATCGTCTTATATTTGAATTTTTACTTTTTTCTTTAAATAATTTTTTTAATATTTTCGTTTTTTATTTTTATGTTTTAGGTAGTAACGAGATAGAGGATTACTTGGTTTATTTTTTTTTTTATGAGTGATATAATTTATTACTTGCTTTTCTATGCAGAAAATGTACATGTACCTAATTTATTACATACTTTTTAATATTTTTGGACAAAATGAAAATAGAAATATATTTTAGATCTTTAATATAAATGTAAGAGGTGTTTTACTATTGCTCGTTCTTACAATACTCTTTATGTTATAAATATAGATTATCAACTCAAGTACTTCATGTAGAAGACACTACTAAATTGTTTGGGAAAGACATAAAAAATTAGCGAGGTTTCTTTCCAGTAGAAACTAATATGTCTTACATAGCTGTGGAGAGGAGAAGATGAATGAACATTTCAAAATTTTACGTTTAAATGGACTAATTAAAATGTGTTTGCTTTAAAATATGTATTTTCTATTTGGTTTTCTATTTATTTTCCCCTTTTAAAACAAAGCAACAAATTAACACTATCAAGTGCACTATTTTTTTTTTCGTTTCCTTAAGAATATTTTCTATGAAAATAATTTATAGTAGCAAAAAATCATTCCATAAAAGATATAGTTGGGATTCCTAACAATATTAATTGTAAAAGAATAAGAATAAGGAAGTGTGACTTGCTATAGTAGGTTGAAAAAAAAAATATCCATAGATCATAAACAAAAATACCTATTGAAAACTCTTCCAACTTTTAAAACATTGATACTTACAAAAACTAATTTAAGAAATTGGCTATCCACCTAGTTTTTTCTATTAAAATTTTATTTTAGTAATGTTTTATGAATTCTTCTTTTTCCCCAAAATCATTCAAATGTATTACCCCCTCCCCCTCCCCTCCAAAAAAAAAAAAATTCAATAAATTAAAGGCAAAAACTTTTTAACATAAAAGAAAAACCAAAAATTAAAAATAACAAAGCTTGAAAAATATTTGCATATCATAATTGATTAACAGATTAAATGTCTTCCAATCATATTGCACTTGTATATTAGAAAAATAACTTGATAATAATACATATATAATATGCTAACGTATTGTGTCTACGCTTTAGTGTATCGTGCCTATAGATGTATCGTACTTAGCCTATTGTACTTAATTTATAAATCCAACATAACCCAAATAAGTAAAACGTGCTTGATATGGCCCACTTTTAGTTTATCGTATTGTACTTAAATTGTGTTATGCCATCGTGCTAATAGTCGGCCCATCTCTCGTGAGAGTTTACATACAAATCAGTAAAAAGAGATAAAAGAAGATAAATTCAAACTTATCTTTTTTCTTTTTTCTTTTTTCATTTTTGTTCTTAGTTAAATTTTATTTTTTATTTTTATTTATAATTCTAATCTGACACTGACCCTCGGTGTATATTCTCTATATGGTGTCTTTCGTCTTCCCTATAATAAAAGCTCCCACAGACTCTATGGTATTGATGGTGTATGAAGTTATAAATACATGTCAAGGTTTTTTTTTTTTTTTCCCTTCTTTCTTTTTGTTTAGGAATTAATGAAATATTCAGACTGTATGTTAAGAAATGGGTTCAGTTTTGTAATTATACTAGTATTAATAGGCACGTACCTGTGAATGAAGTTTTACTTTAATTTTGATAACATTTGGTAAATGTAAAGTGAAATTTTTTAAAAAAAATTTCGAGTAGAAGAATATATTGATATTATAGTAAATAAATAACAGCACATGTACTAATCTACAGTTTTTGGGCGGGGCCCATATATCCATCTATACTGTTTTCTCAGTTTGTCTAAAAATCCAAAAACATTTATATGTTTTTGGCCTTTTTGGTTACATTCAGATTAGCGCCCAAAAAAAGAGAGAGTAAAAATAACATTAAATGGGAAAAAGGCAGCTGGCGTGAGAGCTAAACCTATAACCAAAAAAAAAAAAAAAAATTAAAATTAAAAAATAGATTAAGCAGGTGGAACATTTGCACGGTTCCCTAGACATATTGGTTTTTCTATAATTGTTATAGACATATTTGTTGCGATATACGTATCACTGAATAGTTTGTTCACAGAATTAGAATACTTAAAAGGATAGAATATGCTACAAAGAATGATTTTGTTTCTTGATTCATAATTGAACGTGTTAACAATTTCAATTGTATTTTAATATTTATATACTGTTGTCTGCAATACTCTCACTTTCTCTCTCTTCTCTAACTGCAAATTCTATTATACTGGATCCTAGATAGTAAGAGATCCACTTCAGGATATATTTACCTGCTTGCTGGAGGAGCTGTATTATGGAAGAGTGTTAAGCAGATGTTCACAGTTTCATCCACTATGGACACAGAGTTTATAGCTTGTCATGAGGTATCGAATCAAGAAATATGGCTATGGAATTTTATCACCAGGCTGCGAATTCTCGATGGCATTGATAAGCCATTGAAGATTTATTGTGATAATAGAGCTGTTGTTTTATATTCCAATAACAACAGAAGCTCTTCAAAGTCTAAGCATATAGACATTAAGTTTTTAGTTGTTAAAGGAAAGAGTTCAAGTACTTTAGTGTCTATAGAATATATCGGAACTAACTCCATTTTGGCGGATTCGCTCATCAAAGATTTAACGCTTAAGGTGTTTCAGGAGCATACTACTCATATGGGTATTGTACTATTTAAAGATTTTCAGGATTAGTGGGAGTTAGATTTTACGAGTTCTCTTGTGACAGACACATTTATTATTTGATATCAATTAAGTGATGGGTTTCTTTTATACTCTGAATTTATATTTAATTTTCTTTCTATCTGCTGATTTGCATTAAGTTGCGGTTTTGCATAAAGAGAAAGATTAAGGTTGATTCGTTGGAATCATAAAAAAGGACCAAATGGAAATAGGCATATAAGATCACTTTTCATGTAATTTTCATGCCACACATCCATACTTGATCTGTGTCATTGCGTGTATTGATTTGGTAATCATTGATGGGTTTAGTTACCTACCTAAGTACAATAAAGGCTGCTTTGGTTTTATATTGATATACAAAATGGTGCAGATTGTCTTAAGGAATAATTTCTTAACAGACAGCAATAAAGTATACACTTAAGTTTTCATTATATAATTGTCTAAGGAAAAACTTATGTAGCCTAAGTGGGAGATTGTTGGGTTACTCGTGTAACCTAGTAAGTGGGCCATAGTTTTTATAACAATTATATAATATTAGGGTTGTCTAATTAAGTGGGGCCAATTAAGTAATCTAATTTTAGGCTCAGGAAATTACTTATTAAGTGTGGACTTTGTAATGTGTAGTTACCTAATCTTAGTCCAATAAGGATTGATGGGGTCTTTATTGGTGACTAGTATATAAAGATATAAATATAGGGTTTTGGTCTCCAAGCCAAAATAAATCGTGTACTCTTCTCCTCTACCTCCATCAATAGAGAGAGTACCCATTGAGCATTCATAGAGTATTCTGACTGTGGAAGACCTTCTACCCTGATGTTCTAATTAGTTAATCGCTTCCGCTTACGTGATCGCATCATTTACTGTCAAACTCAATAGATTCAGGTTAGTCACGGATTTCTCTTAACAAATTTTTTCCTCACAATTTGGCATGATAAATTCTGGGATTATATTTGGTTTATTAATCCATTATGTAAATCATAATCAAACACTATACACATATTTGGTGATACAAGGCCAGTAATTAAAAGGTATATACAACTTAAATTTCCCTTTTATGGGAATTTTGATAATCTACACGTGCTTACAGAAGCTAGACGAAAACCAGCCAGACGTAGAGGGTTTGGAGCGAGAGGCCAAAATGTCTCTGGAGGTAAATTTCGTTATTTTTTTTCTCCGTTTTAATTTCCATTCATATATAGATGACATATGCAGTTGATTCATTGATTTGATATGCGACAAATTCATGGATAACAATAATTTGTTTTGTTTTTGCAGTTTAAAAGAAAGGATACTTGCACCAAACCAGAACTTAATGCGTTGCGATCTGTATAAGCTGATTGTGTTACAGAAATTTTGTGGTTATAATTACGGTTACTAGTAGCAGATTTGGGATATTATAATTGTATTTAGGATATATTGTCTCTCCTAGCTTTGTTGGATTGCTGTTTAACATTATTTATTTATTTAAAAAACCCATTAATTTATCCGATCCCTCATCTTCATCCTTGTTTTCTTTTTTTTTTGTTTTCTTTTTTTTTT
>JXTB01000258.1:295104-327722 GCA_002914805.1 Parasponia andersonii
TCTTTGGGACATGCCTTGTTGAGATCGGTAAAGTCAATGCAGGTTCTCCACTTCCCATTGGGTTTTTTCACCAAGACTGGATTTGCAAGCCAGTCAGGGTAAAAGGATTCTCTTATGAACCCAATCTCAAGCAATTTCTCCACCTCTTCCTTTAGTGCGACGTAACGTTCTGGATTCATGGCCCTTCTCTTTTGTCGCACAAGTTTTTTGGACGGATCTATGTTGAGGCGGTGGGATATGATCCTTGAATCAATCCCTACCATATCCGAATGCTGCCATGCAAAGACATCCAGATTAGCTCTCAGAAAAGCGATCAACAAAGCTCGCACGGGTCCGCGAACCTTCGCTCCAATCTTCAATGTCTTGGAAGACAGATCGAATGATATATCTTCCAGGTTTTCAACGGGTCCGGTTCTGACTTCATCGATTTCTCGAGGATCGAAGTCTTCACTGGTCGTTTCGATTGACGCTTCCATCGATGATTCAACTGATGCTTTGCTCGCTGCTTCAGCCGATGTTTTATACGCTACCACGATTGACGCTTCATCTGCGACCACGATTGACGCTTGATCCGGTGCCACGATTGACGCTTCATCCGCTACTACGATTGACGCTTGATCCGGTGCCACGATTGACGCTTCATCTGCGACCACGATTGACGCTTGATCCGGTGCCACGATTGACACTTCATCCGCGACCACGATTGACGCTTGATCCGGTGCCACGATTGATGCTTCATCCGCTACCACGATTGACATTTCATCTGCTGCCACGATTGACGCTTGATCCGGCAGATGGACCATCATCGTGTGGGACGTCGCATCTTTTGCTGCGAGTTTCAGCGAGTTGTTATAGCAAGTCCTCGCATCATACTGGTTTCCTCGCACCTCGCCTACACCATGTTGGGTTGGGAACTTCATCGTTAGATGATAGATCGAGGTGACAGCTCGAAGTTCCCTTAATGTTGGTCTTCCCAGGACAACGTTAAAGGCAGATGGGCAATCTACTACCAAAAACTGGGTCATTATTGATGAAACCCTCGGGAAGGTCCCAACGCTGACCATCAGTTCGATCATGCCCATAGGCATTAAGCTATCTCCAGTAAAACCGTAGAGCGGAGCGGCGGCAGGCTTCAGGTCACTCTCATTTAATCCCATCTTCTTAAAGGCATCGAAGTATAGGATATCCATAGCACTTCCATTGTCGACCAATACTCGCCATAACTGCGTGCTCCCACAGTTAATTTTTACGACCAGCGCATCGTTATGCGGATAATGGACTTCCCTTGCATCTTGCTCTGTGAAGGTAATATCCATTTCCGGTACTCGCTGAAGTTTGCGTGGTCGCTGATCAAGGTGCATGACGTTGGTCAACGGCTGCTGTCGAGCTTCTCGTGCGTATCTATCCTGTGCTCGCTTGGAATCTCCCCCAACACGCGGCCCTCCAAAAATAGTTCGCACCTCACGTTGAATTTCTGGAGGTCGCTGTTGGTCTTCTTCTCGCCTTTCATCGCTCTGCCTGGTATACTACCGCAATCGTCCCTCTCTGATCAGCCTTTCGATTTCATCCTTCAGGGCAAAGCAATCATTAGTATCATGCCCAATATCATTGTGATACCGGCAGAACTTGTTAGGGTCATGTTTTGCCCTGTCTCGCTTAATCGGTCCCGGTTGACGGTATCGCTCCTTTTGGTTCGTGACCGCATAGATATGATCTATGGGAGCATTTAACTCGGTGTGATTGTTGAACCTCATGGGAGCCTTTGAAGTCTCCTGCCTTTTAGGCCTGGGCTGACTCTCATTGGCCTGTTCATTATTCCTCTTGCCTTTTTTATTGCCGATGTTGTCGGTGATGACCGCAACCTTTGCCGTATCTGTCTTTCGTCCTTTTTTGGTCTTTTGAAGATTTTCGCGTGAAGATTCTAACCTTAGATGTCGACCGACTCTTCGGTAGAAGTCTTCGAGAGTCCTACATTCTCGTTCAAGCAATTCCTCCCAGAGTTTTGTTTCTGGTCGCACCCCAGCCATCATAAGAGTAAGAACTCCTCCTTCAGGGGGGTTGTTGACCTTCGCTAGCTCTGTTGTAAATCGATTGAGATAAGACCATAGAGTCTCCTCTGGACCTTGCCGGATTGCGGACAAATTGACAAGCAGAACAGTGAAATTCTTCGCGTCCTGAAATTGTCTCAAGAACGCCGTCTGTAGTTGTTGCCAGGACGAAATCGAACCGGGTTTGAGTCCTCGGAACCACTTCTTTACCGCTCCTGAGAGTGTTACAGCGAAACATCTGCAGCGCGCATGATCACTAACCCGATGAAGTTCCATCAAGTCACTGAAGTGATCCATATGGTCCTGTGGATCAGTCTTTCCGTCAAAAGTATTGATGGTGGGAAGTCTGAATCCGGTGGGAAGGGCTGCAGCTCGAACCTCCTCGCTGAATGGCGACTGGAAATACCCATAAGCGAGCTCATCGTCCCATCCAGCAAGTACATCTAATGCGATCCTTAAATTGTGAACATCGACATTCAGAGGGAAAGCATCATTCCTTGCTGGTGGTACAAGCGATCTTTGTTCGTTATCCTGTTTTGCAGCGGGCTGGTCTGGTAGAGTCTTCTGCGACCTATGAGAGGAATCCAGTGGCATAGTGTGATGAGACCGGCTGTGGTTGCTATGGTGCGATACAAATCGATCATGACAACGTCGTCGCTCCAAATACTATCTTAGGCCTGCAGGATCTTGTCTTGACTCCCTGCTGATTCGTTCGAAGACACTCCTCGATGATCGTCCTTGTTCACTGCTCAAGCAATCCTGGTTGTTAGTGGATTTATGAGAAGGTTGTGTACGAACACGGTTCGTACTTGAACTCTCCGTACGAGATTCTGGAGTCAAGTCTGCGACCTTGCTTTTCCCTTTGGAGATGCGTTCTTCATGACGCTCCTGCTAAGTTTTTGGCTGGTCGCGTCTTCTTGTCTCGAGAATCTATATTCCCTTCTCAGGTAATTGAGCAGGACGTTCTTTGGGACGTTCATGTTGTGGTGGGGTCACCATCTGCCCTTCAACAAGTCGTCGCAGAGTGTCATTGATCTGGTTAGTGACTTGCTGAAGGTTCACGAGTGTTTCCTCCATGCGATCCTGTCTTTGGGATAAGTTCTCTGTTGCCGTCATAGTAGGCTGATCCGGAGCAGGGGTCGCCTGTGTAGCAGCAGTACTCTGAGGTTGATTTTGGCTAGTCCCGGCAGCTCTGGTGGTGTTTCTGGTGTTTGCCATTATTGAAAAGGTGGAATTTGACAAAGATTTCTGCCGGAATAGCCCTCCTTCTAGTGCCAATTGTTGATGGAGGTTTTATCAACAATAAATTTATAGATAATCAAGAGATGTGGCTTGTGTGAATTGAAGTAGTAATCAAAGCAAATAAGGAGAGAGAGATTTATAGTTGTTCAGCCCTAAAAAAAATGAGCCTACGTCCACTGTTTTCTCACTATTTTATGAATAATAATGAACACTCACGGTTACAATTATGTTTGGAAATCGGAAAGACTGAAAGCTATTAAAGACTTAGACTACCCAAAGTTTGGAATACTCTAAGCTTAAATTTGCTCTGACTTCTATTCTCTGTGACTTGTTTTTTTTCGAAACATAGAGCCCCCTTTATATAGATAAAGGTAACCTTATGCCCCTAGGTTCTTTATGTCTCTAGGATCCTTATTGTATAAACGGGTAACTATACAATTGGGTAACATACAATATAATTGGATAACTATTCAAAACGGATAATTAGTTAATTATAAATAGGAGTCTTCAGTTTCCCTTTCCTTGTAGATTTCTTCCATAGCATTTACTTGTCTCCCTCTTCTTGTAGGTTTCCTTTATGGCATTTACGTGTTTCCTTCTCCTTATAGATTTCCTGTTTGTCAAGGCAAACTACACGGAGAAGATCGCACAAAACCTGTGGAAGAGGTCGCATATAACCATCACGGAGGAGGTCGCATATAACCCTTACGGAGGAGGTCGCATATAATCCTTATGCGACCTTAGGATTTTAGACCGCACAACACTATACAACATTTCATTTATTTCGGATCAAGTGTGAGAGAGATTTAAATGTGGACCAATCACGTTGTTTTTTTTTTCCTTTTCTTTTTAATACAGTGGGAAGCCAAGTGAAATTTGTGGCTATACATTTTATAAAGAATATTGAAAATGCAAAAGATATTTGATTAGATATTAAGATCTTCGCACTAATATTTTTCATTTATAATAATGGAAAATTTCAATTCCATTTCACCAATTAGCCAAAAGGAATCTTGATTCCTAAAATTCATTCCTTATATAAATTCGAATCAAAATAGAAATTTTGGAACTTGAATGTTAACGGGGGAGATCAACTTGCTATTAATTACAAGTAATTTTAAATTAGTCAATTAATGACCTGCCACTAAAATTAATTGCAAATGTATATGCCCATATATAGAGTAAAAATAATTGTGTAAAATCTTAAATTTTGTAAAGATAATTAGGTAATTTTAATTTAAGGGTACTTTGGTAATTTTATATTTTCGAATTATTTGAAATTAAATTATTAGTGTTGTACCAGATAAAATAAGTCTAGGTGCATTTGGGACAAAAGTAAAAAAGAAACTACAAATTGAGGATAAAAGTGTAATTAAGGAGGGACTAAAGTGAAAGAATCGTTTTAAAATTTGTGGCCGAAGTGGAATTTCAGAAACTTTTTCGGTCAAACTAGATTACGCCACATGTCCCACTACTACAGTTTCTGAAAATTGCATATAAATCCCCAAACTCTTTCTTCTTCTTCACTGAAGTCCTCTGCACAACCTTCCTCGGCTACTGTTCATTCGCTGCATCTCCAGTCATCGCCGTGCCCGATGCGCCTACTCGCTGTGACTGGAAGACGCCGATGAAGCAATGCATGGTGCCGCTATTCCGTTTCGCCGCCCCTCGTCAGAGAAAAAGCAATCCGAAGGTTGCGCCACCGGAACGAAAAATCATCCGCCGTTTCCTCCTCCGACGTCCGATCAACTCACCGTCACCGCCGTTGGATTTGTCTCAACTCCAGCTTTCATTTTCAACCACTCTCGGCCTCTAACTTAGCTCCGGTGAGTAGTTGACTATTGTAGCAATTTTTATAATATTAAACTTTTGTGATATTTTCGTAATTATTTTGGAAATGAGTTATTTATCCCGAAAAAATTTTTCCACGTGAAAGAGAAGTTTGAAACATGAAATCTCATGATTTTGAAGTGTTGAAATGGTAACCGGAAGATCGTTAATTATCAAAATGAAAATGTGGCATTTTTCTAATTATTTTCTAAATGTGGTATTTTTATAATTTTTGGATTTTTGATCCCATTTAATGCTTGAGACTTCGAAACTGAGTTCTAACTTCGAATTTGAACTCAGTGAGGTCAGGACATGAATTTTGATATAAAATACCACTATTTTCTGAAGTGGTACGAAAATCGAGAAAATAATTCATGAATTGCACCATTTTGCGTGTCACGGCCGGTTCTACACCGGGACCCGTTTTCGATGAAATTTATATCTAACCCAACGTTTTTGGGTGTTTTGAATTCAATAGTGATCTATGTTTCTCAATCCGAGATTCTGTTTGAAAAGTCAACTTTTCAAGTGAACGTGACAAGATTCGAGAATGACTGCGTGAACAACGAGGTGATCAATTGAGGATATTTCTAGCGTCGTTAGCTCAGTATAACTATTATCTCGAGATAAGGGATTCAATTTCCTTGTTTTCTATTTTTTTCATTAAAATTGGAATTTATTCTGAAAAATGAAATTTTGTGATTTTATTAAATTGAAATATTTGAATAGTTATTTTAATGAACTATGAATTTGTGAAATATTGTGGACTGGTCTAGATATTTTTACATATGATTTTGTACAAGTTTTTATATTTGGGATTTGTAAAACCATAGAAACTATAATTTTGGATTTTTAAGTACAAAATGGATTTTTAATTAAAATTCAGAGCATGTTTAGAATGTTAAACCACTGCATGGTTGTTTGAGACTCCATTTATTACACATTTTAAATGATCATGTATGAGAATTATCTTAGGTATCACGGTGTTGTAGTAGGCAGATTAGTATATCTACCTTCGGTGAGAGCTCGTAAACCCACACGGGGTTTGTTTTCTGACTATCTTTATTCGGTAGGCATAGGCATTCAGTGCCCCTCTGATTCGGTAAGATTAGACATATGAGTGTCCCTATGGATTCCAGAGATAGATGTCAGGCAAGGAGCACTCAATAGATATAGGATAAGTTACTCTAGTCATGATGAGAGGATGAGAGCTAATGTGATGTGTTGATTTATGTGATGTGCATTATGCTTATTTTATTAAGATTTTTATATATTTTGACCTGGATATCTTGTTTTGGTTTTTAGCATGGTTTTCTGTAAATGGTATAAATCCTTAATATTTATAGAAATGTTTTCCAGTACTACTAACCATGCAGATGTATTGAGAATTAAAAAAAAAAAAAAGACTTTCCCAAAAAGAGAAATTGGGTAACCTACTGGGCATTTTATGCTCACCCTCCCTACTTTCTCCACAGGTGGTGTCCAGTGTAATATTGACGATCAACAAGTGGGATAAGAAGCTATTTTTTACTTGTAGTTTGTGACTTAGTAATGCGAGGAGTGTGAATTTAAGACTTGTGTTTAAGTCTTGCTAAATAAATAGATTATGCTAGCATTCAAATTAAGTGTGTTACTTTGAATATGTCTGTAAACTATATATGTCATACTAGCTTGATGTTGAGTTGCGAATGATGATGCTCAGTGAACTATTTGGAATTTAGTTTTCTAATAATTTTTTAGTCTATATTTATTGGTGACTATGGACTGTGGGATAGGTTCACTAGTTGGAATTCTAAATATTTTTGTGTATCATGCCATTTAAAAAAAAAAACTAAGGAATTTCCAATTCTAGCGAAATTCTCCTTCTACCACTACCTCAGGATTTGGGTTGTGATAGAAATTGTGGTATCAGAGCCAGAGTTTTAAATACCTCAGACATAACACCATTAAACTAGGATGAAATTATTTTTATGATGATATGCATCATTACTTCACTAATAGTTTGGTATATCATTTTAGACTTTCAAAGATGCCTCCTAGAAGAGCTCCAAGGCGCCAACTTGGTGCTGAGCCTCCTCCAATTCCATAAGACTTCAACCAATTTTTCGAAGCAATACATCATGCTTTCATTGAGATGTAAGGTCCTAACCATCAGCATCAACCTCAACCACAGCAAGAGCGTCAACCCAATCAAGCTGACCATCTTCAGAAGTTTATGCGTCTTCAGCTTAGACCAGTATGATGGAACCCAAACCCACTAGTTGCCAACGCATGGTTGCGTGAGATGACATGACACTTTCAAACCCTGGGTACTCCTAAAGAGTTCTGGGCTGTGTTTGCTATTTCTTGCTTGACGGGAAATGCTATCCATTGGTGGAAGACAATTGAGGTTATGCAAAATGTAGAAGGTGTAACATGGAAAGAATTTGATAGACTCTTCAAAGCACATTATGCAAATGATGATCAATAAGCTGAAGTAGTTGGTCGTTTTGAGAGACTTACTGAGGGAATAGAAAAGTAAACCAATACGTGATGGAGTTTACAGAATTGGCAAGCCTTCCTCTTAACCCAGCGGTGACTGACACTTACCGAATTACGAAGTTCAAGAATGGTCTGAATCAAAACATCCATAACTATATTGCTATTCACTTGTTTGCCACTCTTTCTAAAGTAGTGTTAGTTGCCCAACGAGCTGAAGCCATAGAAAATGAGCAGGGTGCAAGAAAGAATAAAAGCAACGAGAGAAAAGTGAATAAGAGGAACCAAGGACAATGATCTGCCCAAGTTTCACCAAACAGTGAAAGATACACTGGTAGTGGTTCATCAAGTAAAATTAGGTTCAATCCTTATACATGTTACCACTATTGTTAGCATGGCTACAAGAGGAATAAGTGCCCAAAATGTCTGCAGAAATCCCCTCTTTCTCAAGGAGGACCACTTGGAAGTTACTCTGGTTCTGCACCTCTCCAGAACACTCAAGCTAGGTCTCAGAAATCTTAGAGTATTTCTCAAGCTTTTTCGTCTCTACCACCTTATTAGCACCAGTACCATCCCCAAGGTTATACTCAAAATTTCCAGACTTCTCAAGTTTCAGGGAGTCAAGGAGGGCGTCGATATGGTAGCAGTGATCCGTGATTTAGCAACAGTCTTCCTGGACAAGGAAGAGGCAATAAAGGAAAAGGAAAAGTCATTGGCCAAGCTTATGTAATTTCTGAAACTGATGGTACCAATGAGCACACTGGCCGAGGTATTGTTGACGGTATAGTTCTTATTTCATATTCTTGGGCACATGTTTTGTTTGACACTGGTGCATCTCATTTATTCATATCCTTGTTGTTTGTTTAACTTTTGGGGTTAGAATTTTCTGAGTTAGATTATGCCTTGACTTTGGAAATACCTTTGGGTAGAGTAACTGATGTGTCTAGTGTGTGTAAATCTTATTGTGTGGTGATTGATGGTAAAGAATTACTTGCTGATTTAATTGTATTACCAATGAAACAATATGATATAATACTCGGTATGGATTGGTTATCCAAATATCGAGCTATTGTCGATTATTTTGATAAACGAGTGACTCTTTTTCTGGATGATGGGTGACCCGTAATATATCAAGTCCGAATGAATTCATTGAAACGAAGTCCTGTTCTTAAAGCCTGTTTGGGTGGTAGGAAGAAACTTGTGTTTTGGGAACTTATTTGCCATTGATGGCAAGATGAGAACTAATGATCAGGATCAATGGATTTTGGTTGTGAGTGAATATCCAAAGGTATTTTCAGAGGATTTACCAGGGCTACCACCAGATAGGGAGATCGAGTTATGTATTAACCTTTTTCCTGGAGCTCAACCAGTTTCTATTTCAGCCTACTGCATGGCTCCTACAGAGATGAACGAATTGAGGGAACAACTGGATGATTTGATATCTAAGGGTTTCATTCAGAGTAGTAATTCTGCTTGGGGTATTCCTGTTTTGTTTGCCAAGAAAGCTGACGGTACTTTAAGGCTATGTGTGGACTATAGGAAGTTAAATCAGCTGACAATAAAGAACAAGTATCATTTGCCAAGGATTGACGAGCTGTTTGATCAACTTGGTAGATCAAGATCTTTCTCTAAGATTGACTTGAGGTCAGATTATCACCAGTTGAAGATAAGAGAGGAAGACATACCGAAAACAACATTAAGAACTCGTTATGGTTACTTTGAGTTTCTGGTAATACCTTTTGATTTGACGAATGCGCCTGCAGTTTTTATGGATCTCATGAATCGAATTTTCAGGCCATACTTAGATCGTTTTGTGGTTGTTTTTATTGATGGTATCCTGATGTATTCCAAGACTCAGGAAGATCATGCCGAACATCTGAGGATAATGCTTGAAGTTTTGAGAAGTAAACAATTATATGCCAAAAGATCAAAATGTGATTTCTGGATGTCAGAAATTAAATTCTTGGGGCATGTAATTTCTCAAGAAGGTATAAGCTGTTCTAAAGTGGGAAAGACCAAAGAATGTGACAGAGATACGAAGTTCCCTCGGTTTAGCAGGCTAATACTGTCATTTTGTTCAAAATTTCTCAAGGGTTGCATTGCCATTGACAAGGTTGACCAGGAAGGATGTCAAGTTTATTTGGGATAGTGATTATGAAGAAGCTTTTAAGAAATTGAAGCACAGTTTGACAACTGTACCTGTTCTTACAGTTCCTAAGAGTAATGAACTTTATGTAGTGTATACCGATGCTTCTAAGACGGGATCGGGATGTGTTCTGATGCAAAATAGTCAAGTTGTAGCGTATGCTTCTCATCAGTTAAAGTCACATGAGAGGAACTATCTTATCTATGACCTGGTGCTTGTAGCAATAATTTTCACACACAAAATTTGGAGGTGTTATCTGAATAGTATGAAATTTGAAATATTCTCTTACCATAAGAGTTTGAAATATCTCTTCACCCAATGGGATCTAAATTTAAGGCAAGAAAGATGGGTTGAGTATATGGAAGATTATGACTTCGAACTACAATATCATCCCGGCAAGGACAATGTTGTAGCTGATGCCTTGAGTAGAAAACCGCTTAGCTCATTAGCGACACTTATCTTTCAAGATTGAATGAACTCATGGCAATAGGTGATTATAACTTGCAATACTTCGAGTCTGGAAATGTTGCTTACCTCAGTAATGTCGTTGCCATACCTGTGCTTCTCCAAACTGTGCAGCAGAGTCAATGGCAAGACCAAGAGTTGAGAACGATCTGGAATTAACTCAAAAGTAGTGAACAATTAGAAAGTTGGAGTACAAATAGAGAAGGATTTGTGTTTTTCAAAGGCAAGCTAGCAATAGCTAATGATCCTCATCTTAGAGAGGCCACTCTCAGTGAAGCTCATAAGTCTAAGTTTGCAGTACATCCTAGTAGCACAAAGATGTATCATGACCTGAAGAGATAGTATTGGTGGAAAGGTATGAAACGTGATGTAGCTACTTTTATGGCTAAGTGCATGACATGTTAGCCAGTTAAAACTGAACACCAGAGACCAGTTGGACTACTACAGCCTTTACCCATACCAGAGTGGAAGTGGGATAAAATCACCATGGACTTTGTAATGGGTTTGCCCATGACCCGAAGAAAGAACAATGCAGTTTGGGTGATTGTTGATCGTATGATGAAAACTACTCATTTCATACCGATCAGGTCTGATTTTTCACTCAACAAGCTTACTTGTCTCTACATTGACAATATTGTTCGATTACATAGAGTGCCATCATGCATAGTTTCGGATAAAGATTCAAGATTTATTTCTAAGTTTTGGAAAGCTTTGCAGAGAGCTTTGGGAACAGAAATAAATCTCAGTACTGCTCACCATCCTCAGACAGATAGCCAATCTGAGAGGACTATTCAGATTCTAGAAGATATGCTTCGCTCTTGTGTACTGGATTTTAGTGGAAGTTGGGATGATCACCTATCATTGGTGGAATTTTCTTATAACAACAGCTACCAAACTAATCTTGGCATGGCTCCATATGAGGTAATATATGGGATTATGCTAAATAAATAGATTATGCTAGCATTCAAATTAAGTGTGTTACTTTGAATATGTCTATAAACTATATATGACATACTAGCTTGATATTGAGGTATGAATGATGATGCTCATTGAACTATTTAAAATTTGGTTTTTCTAATAATTTTTCAGTCTATGTTTATTGGTGACTATGGACTGTGGGATAGGTTCACTGGTTAGAATTTCAAATACTTTTGTGTATCGTGCTTTTTTTTTAAAAAAAAAAAAACCTAATGAATTTCCAATTCTAGCAAAATTCCACTTCTGCTACTACCCCGAGATTTGGGTCGTGACAAATTGTACCCACATTTTTCAAGCAACTAGAGTTGGAAAACATGATTTATTTGTTCACTCATACCAACTATTTTCAAGTCACTAATGTTGAAATCTTTTCATTCAAACCTCCAACAATCTAGCTGTTGTTATTGACTGCAATTAAATCTCTTTTACACTTACTAAATCATGAATTAAGATATGTGAATGTCTAAGTACATGATAAACTTGAATGGAGGGTTAGTGGTTGATTCAATGAATGCACCTAATAAAGCTTTGGATGCTAATTTTTTGAAGACAACTTCAAGGCTCTCCCACACTATAAAAGGAGTACTAAGGCACCGTTCTAAGACACACCTCTACCATTTCACTTTTCATATTTTGTGAGAATTGTCTTCCAAATTCTTCTTCATAGTTTCTATGTAGAATTTGTGAGATAAATTGCAAGCTAGGCTACTTTTAGAGCAAAGTTGAGAGATGATCTTTATTGTTTAGTTTTTTTGTTATTCTTCTTTGATTCTATTGTAAGGTTTTTCAAGTTTATATATTTTGTTTGTTGAACTCTTTATCCTTTCATATAGTGAATTTAATAGTTATGTTCTTCAACATCATATAAATCTAATCATGCTCTATTTATGTGGTTGTTGCTAGAATTATAGTTATTCTTGATTTGTTTATAGGTTTATCTTTTTACTGTAATATTGTCTATTCGATATACAGTCAATTTTAGATAACTTATAAGACAAATTTTGTGGTTTTAATTGAAAGATTTTACCAAGCAAAATATCTTTCATTCTTCACAAATAATTTTCAAGATCATGTTTTCCGATTGTATGTTTGGGAAGTGAAACATGCAATTGAGTAGTAATTAAGAATCGAAGTTGGTAACATAAAAACAAGCAATAAAGTGATTCTCAAAACTTTATATTTATAATTTTTTTTATTATTCTTTTTCAATGTCTATTTTATTTTCCACATCACTTATTCATCTTTTTCTTCCTTATTCATATTGTTCTTATATTCTTGTCAATCTTTTTTATTGATTTATCTTCTCTATTAGATCAAAACCTTAATTTATACTACGATAACTACTAGTATATTTTGAGCGTAAACAAAATTTGGTACCGTTGGCGGAGAAGCGCTAATTCAAGAATCAAAAATTTCCACGTTTTGTAGAAGAGGTAAGTAAACTTTCCTTTTGTTTATTTATTATTTTTTTTTGTGTTGATATGGAGTCAAAGATCCCGTTGATCTTAGGAAGACTATTCCATGCTATTGCTAATGTCCTAATCAATTGTAGGAATAGTTTGATGAAGCTGTCATTTAGGAACATGACATTGGAATTGAACATATTCCATGTACTGAAACAACCGTGAGATGAGAATAAATGTTATCATGCTAATATGATAGACACGTTAGTAACAGAAGAGTTTGACAAGAGCTACAATTTTGATCCTTTAAATTGTATTCTCTGTGATACTGATAGTGAAAATTTATTTTATCCTGATAATTTTAACATTTCCACTGAATTTAAGACACAGGAAAAGAAATTGTAGCAACCACGTTTCAAAGAGTTGCCATGTGATAGTAAGAAGCTGAAACCATCCATCATGAAGACCTCGGAAGATAACTTAACTCCACAATTTAAGGTTCCAAAACATGGCTTTTACAATGGTTAAAACATTCTATAGAGAGGGTAGACCAACCTGACTAGATTACAATAGTTGATCAGGTTATATATTTTTGTACTATATTTTATTTTAATTTTGCAGTGTGCTTTGTTTTTATTTTTTGTGTGTGCTTTGTTGATTCATTTTAGGCTTTGCTTTCATTTGCCATAAATATCACTTATGGGTCCTTTTTGTTTTATTATTTTCCTATATTTCTATAACAATGGGAACATTGTCTGATTTAGGTTGGAGGTGGTGGCATATTCATGCACAAGTACACATTTAAAAAAAATTTGGTTTTTCACTTGCACTTTAGTAATTCTTAAGTAAATAAGTTGACATTAAATATTGATTTGAAATTTTTGTGTGACTATCTTTGCATGATTTCAAAATATTTAGTTTGAGTCACTTTTTCTATCTTGATTACTAGAAAATAATTTTTGAAATATTTTGAACAAATTCTAAGCCTTGTGGTAAGATGGATGATATAATACATATATAGCCAAGAAAATCTTTTGTGCGTGAGTAGTAAGATTGAAAAAACTGCTGGTGTTAGCTAGAATAAATTTCCAGAAAATATTTTCATAAAATCATTTTCAAAAACACCATAATTTGTAAAATCAAGAAACGCAGCGGAATTGGTCGTTTAAAAATATTTCTTTTTACAAAATATTTCGGATCGTGATCTAACATAAATTAACTCTTGATTTAGACAAGAACAATGCCTGAATTTGTTCTACGACCTTGTTGTCTTCCCATCTATTCTTGAAAGTCATTTGATTGATCCAGTGGGTGGTCACCTTCTTGATTCCCAACAAAGAGATCCGCAGATGAACAAGAAGACAAACTCCTTAAACCGATTTCTCTGGGATGGCCGAAACACCAAGGACAGTGAATCCCTAGTGGTGGCCGATTTTCTCTACTCTCTCTCTCTCTGTTTTTCGTGTGACACTCTCTTCTCAATGGGGTGTTTCACATGTAACACTTATATCTGGTTGCTAGAGAACTTTTCTCTTAACTATAGAGAGATTAGTAAACCCTAATAGGTTTATTGGGTTTGTTGGGCTCAACTGATCATCAAATAACTATTAGACTTTAATTTGAGTTAGATAGAGGACCAGATGGATCCAAAAAGCCCAAGTTAACCATATACATACTATCATAATTAACTCTTAATTATGATTAGGCCTTGTCCATAAATATTGGAGCACACCACTATAGGCCTAATATTAAACTCTTGGACTAAATGCTATTTATTTTCTGTGAAGCTTATTAACAATTAATTAGTTTGATTCATTTAGCATATACTATACCTGTAGACATACCCCCAATGCAATGCCGTACTAGTAGGGTAAAATTATCGTATTACCCCTCTAGTACATATTTACCTTTGAGTTACTATTTTTCATCTAGTGGATAACAATTGACTATAGTGTTTGTATCTGCTTACACCAACATAATCAAATTCACATAGTGAATACCAGAGCCTTGGTTTATATTATCTAAATACTTAAAAAAACTCAAGGTGACATCATATACATGGTGTCCATCATGAAAAACGCTCTACATATTTTATATACCTTATCTTCCAAGATACCGGAGTTCAAACCATAATTCGGAATTAGTCCTTTAGTAAATCAAAAAGATAAAACACATGAAAGTAAGTTCGTTAATCACTAGGATTAAGGTCTTTTATAATAATGCTAGATTAGTAAAATTAGAAATTTGAGTTACAGCACTTAATCTCAAATTCTAATTTACTAGGTCCTGTTCGATACTGTTATAACTTTCTTATAACACACTAGTGTTTTTATCCGAAGACTCACATCGATAATTAGAGACTTCATTAATTAAATAGATAACACTATATTCTATGGCATAGTAAAGTATTTCATCTTCAATATTAAGAATGCGAACAATTTAATTTAGACATAATAAAATAAAAAATATAATGTCTCCCACATATGAACTCATCATACGAATAATTCTTTATTACTCATTTCATGTCTTAGAATCTTTTAACTGTTTGCATAAGATAAGCATACACATCACATGTATATCAATAGGACATAAATGAAATAGAAATTCATAACATGGAATTTATTAATAATAAATAGATACTAAATAATCCAATAATTATTGTTTATAATGTCTAAATAATAAACTGCTTTATAGGACATTATTCCAACAATCTCCTACTTGGCTTTTAAAGTAGATGTGATATATCACGTAGTCCTATTCCTTCTAGGTGGTCCTCAAATACTTTGAAAGCCAAAGATTTAGTAAAAGGATCAGCAAGGTTATCTACAGACGCTATTTTACTCACTATCACGTCTCCACTTTGAACAATTTCTCTGAGTACGTGATATTTCCTCTATATGTGTTTTCCCCTCTTGTGGCTTTTAGGCTCTCTGGAGTTAGCAACTGCTCTACTGTTGTTACAGTAAAGTGTCATAGGTTGCTATACTCTAGGTACTACCTCAAGATTCAAAAGGAAATTACGAAGCCAGACCGTCTCTTTAGCTACTTCAGAAGCCGCCACATATTCGGCCTCCATGGTTGAATCCGCAACACAAAATTGCTTGATACTTCTCCATATAAAGTCCCCACCACCAAGGGTAAAGACTGAACTAGAGATTGATCTTCTAGAGTCTTTATCAAATTGAAAATCCGAATCAGTGTATCCAACAGGTGTTAGATCTTTTCCATAATATACAAGCATATGATTTCTAGTTCTTCGAAGATACTTTAGAATATGCTTGACTGCACCCCAATGTTCAGGTCCTGGATTGGATTGGTAACGACTTATAATCCCAATAGCATAACAAATATCTAGTCTTATACAAAGCATGACATACATGAGATTTCCCATTGCTGAAGCATAAGGAATATTTCTCATCTGTTCCTTCTCTTTTTCTGTCTTAGGAGAATTCTCATTAGATAGAGTAATTCCTTTACGAAAGGGTGTTAAACTTTTCTTGGAATTATGCATTGCAAATCTTACCAGTATTTTGTCTACATATGAAGCTTGTGATAAAGTTATACATTTGTTCTTTCTGTCTTGTAGAATCTGTATTCCTAAAACATAGCAAGCTTCACCTAAGTCCTTCATACTATTGTGCTAACCAGACTTTCACTGATGATATTGATCCAACATCATTCCCAATGATTAGAATATCATCAACATACATTACCAGAAAAATCACTTTGTTATCCTGAATTCTTTTATAGACACAAAGTTCATCTACGTTTCGTTCAAAAGCATAAAACTTAATTGCTTCATCAAATCTTATGTTTCATAATCTAGACACTTGTTTGAGTCCATAAATAGATCTCTTAAGTTCACAAACTTTTTTTTCTTAACCCTTTTCAATGAATCCCTCTGGTTGTATCATATAGATACGTTCGTCAAGATTACCATTCAGGAATGCAGTCTTGACGTCCATTTGCCATATCTCAGAATCAAGAGATGTAGCTATGGATAAGAGTATGTGAATAGACTTGATCATAGCTACAGGAGAGAAGGTTTCTTCATAGTCGATACCTTCCTTCTGTATATAACCCTTTGCAACTAACCTTTCCTTGAAAGTCTCTACTTTCCTGTCTATTCCTCTCTTTCTCTTATAGACCCACTTACACCCAATGGGTTTTATCCCTTCAGGTGGATCTATAAGTTCCCAGACTTCATTAGAGTACATGGACTCTATTTGGGATTCCATTGCCTTTTGCCAGAGATCTTTATCAACATCATCCATTGCCTCATTGTAGGTGTAAGGATCAGATTCTTGGTCACAAGACTCTCCTATTCCTAAGTATCTTTCAGGTTATCTCACAACTTTCCCACTATGACGAGGATCCGATGTTTTTTGAGTTTTAAGTGATTTATCTTTTCTAAGTACTTTCTCTATCTTATCTTCTATAGATGGGCTAATAACAAGATCAATTAATTCTTCTAGAACTAACTTACTTTTGGACTTGAAATCTTTCATATAGTTTTCTTCCAAGAAAGTAGCATTTGTACTCACAAACACTTTCTTTTCTTCAATACTATAGAAATATATACCCTCTTGTTCCTTTTAGGTAACCCACAAATAGACAGAATTCAGATCGTGATTCCAACTTAGTCGTTTTCCCTTTCAACACATATGCTGGACAACCCCAAATATGGATATGACGCAAACTAGGTTTATGTCCTTTCCATAGTTCAAATTGAGTTTTAGATACTCACTTAGAAGGAACTCTATTCAGCAGGTACATAGCAGTTTCTAAGGCATAACCCTAAAAAGATGTGGGTAATTCTGAATAACTGAGCATCGACCTAACCATATCTAAAAGTGTCCTATTCTTCTTTCAGCAACACCATTTAGTTAAGGCGTACCAGGTACTATGAGTTGGAATAGGATCCCATTGTCTGTGAGAAATTCAGAGAATTATCCAGAGAGGTATTCACCACCTTGATCAGAACGAAGGGTCTTCATATTCTTTCCTAACTACTTTTCAGTTTCCGCTTTGAATTCTCTGAACTTTTTAAAAGAACCTGATTTGCGTTGTATTAGGTAAATATAACCAAATCTAGAATAATCATCTATAAACGTAATGAAGTATTCAAATCCTCCTCGTGCTTGAATATTCAAGGGCCCACAGACATAAGTGTGTTCTAACTCAAGACATTCTTGAACTCTAAAACATTTTCCAATAAATGGTCTTTTAGTCATTTTACCTTCCAGACAGGATTCGCAAGTTGGTAATGATTTGACTTCTAACGAACTTAGAGGTCCATCATTGACTAACCTTTGAATTTTGTTTAGGTTAATATGATCGAGTCTAAAATGTCAGAGATAAGTTTCATTATTAGTACTCACTTTCACTTTCTTATGTTTAGATTCATATGTTCAGAAACATTTTCAAGATTGTACAATGAGATACTTTTAGGTTGAATAAAGAAAAGATTACTCCTTTGAGTACCAGTGCAAATAAGATTTTTATTCTTTCTAATAGAAACTTTATTGTCAAAATGAATAGAATAACCTTGTCTCATCAAACAAGAAACAGAAATCAAATTTCGTTTAAACACCGAAATATAATAACAATTCTTTATTTCTAAAAATCTAAAATCATCGAAATTCAAAATAACATCTCCCATTGCAAGAGCTTCAACTATTGAGCCATCTCCCAATCGCAACATGAACTCTTCACTAGTGAACTTCCTAGTTTCTTTGAACCCCTGCAAAGTATTACAAACATGATCAGTGGCTCCCAAATCTACGATCCAAGAATCGATAGAATCAACCACATGATAAGTCTCAATGAACAACAAATTGTCATTACCTTGTTTGTCCTTGCCATTGTCCTTCTCCTTTTTTAGGGCTACGTAAGTTTTGCAGTTCCTCTTCTAATGTCCATTCTCACCGTAGTGAAAATATTTTCTCTTTGGTTTGGCATCTTTCTTGGTCTTCTTTTCATTTGGAGCCAGAGAAGTAGGAATCTTTTTCTTCCCCTTACCTTTGCCTTTCGGCTTAGGTTTGGAAGAACTAGCTTAAGCTACATTAGCCTCAGCTGACCCTGACTTATTTTTCTTAAGAATATTCTCAGTAATTTGCAGATCTTTCATCATGCTAGTAAGAGTATAATCCTTCCGGCGAATCTTATGATCAATCTTAAATTGATTGAAAGTGTCTTACAATGTGTTCAAAACTATGTCAATTTGGGTGTCACAATCAATTTCAACTCTAAGGATTTCCAGTTCGTTGAGGTATGCGATGACTTTCATCATATGTTCCCGAACTGGAGTACCCTTCTTTTGACGAAGATTCATAAATGCACTTATAGCCTTATTTCTAGCTTGACGACCGAGACTGGCGAATATTTAATCAACACTCAGCATAATGTCAACAGCAGTATCCATCCCACGATGTTGTTGTTACAGTATATTACTTATTGAGCCAAGTATATAGCACTTAGCCATCTCATCAGATTGCTTCCACTTATCATATAAATTTCTTTCATCGTTGGTGGATTCTTCAGTTGGCTGAGCAAGACATGGAGTGGTGAGAACCCACTTATGTTTATCAGCAGTAAGCACTATGTCTAGGTTATGTTTCCAATCTATATAGTTTTCACTGTCCAGCTTATTTTGTGTGAGTAAAGTGGATAATGGATTAAGTGCCATATCTAATGAAAAATAAATAAATACTCCACGTATAAGCAAACATCATTTATTATGTTTCGAATAATTAACATAAAGTATTTAAGCATACAATATGCAAGTGAAGTATCCCTGAGACTATCACTTATATTCATGGTAATTTAATCTACCATTGATTACAAGCCTCCTACAGGAAGTCATGTAATCAGCAAGTCAAATTGAAACAATTTCAATAAGTAAATAGATAGATAACTCTTATTCCATATTTCTAACTACCATTCTCTTTGGTCCTCTAATCGACTAATAAGAACTCCTACGGGAGGATATTAATGTTTCGAGTTGAGTGTTTAACTATTGTTTCGGTAACTAAGCTTTCTATATAAGAATGTCTCCTACAGGCGATCAGCCTCATATAGTCTATCTAGTACCTTATCCTTAGAAGCTCATTTCGAGTATTACCCAGACGAAAAACCCTTCTACGGGAGCTCAGTAAGATTCTGAGGCAAGACTCATCCTAATACATAACGAACCAATAATGGAGATCATAGGTATCACGTACCTTCTCCCATTCAATATTTTATAATAAGGGATTTATAAATTTTACCCAATTATCTAACTAGTTTAGTAACCTAAAATCAATTATGTAAGCATGTTCATATTTGCATGAGAGTAGCTCTAATTTTCTATATGACATGTTACTAAAGATCATGTAATAAAACTTAATTATTAGGCATGCATGCAACATTGTCCTAATAATACTAAAGTAGTAAGTAGATAAATAATTAATTGTTAATGATTTATTAATTTCCGGTAATTTAAAAATATTTAACATTTAAATAATTCTAATTGATAAGATGATATTAAATATTTAAATATGGAAGATAATATTCAAAATTTAAATTAGAAAGGATTTTCACAAAATCTAATCAGTTTAAATAAAAGATTTAACTAATTAAATCTCCTAAAATATCTCAAATTTAAATCTTCATTTAAATTTAAATTTCATAAATATCTCTCATTATCTTATCCTGTCAGATTTTAATTCAAAATTTAAATCAATATCTAAACTCATTAAATATCTACCAACCATAAATTCAAATTTGAAAATTTGAAAAGATATTCTAATTTAAATTTAAATTTCAAATCTTCATAAAATTCGAAATTTAAAAGATAGAAGATTTTACAAATAAAATCTCCTACAATATCTCTAATTTAAATTTAAATAAATTTAAAATTCAAAAAATAGATTACCAACTATCATATAATCAGTTTTTCAAAATATCTATTCAAATTTGAATTTAAAACTAAAAAGATATTATCTCATAATATCTAATTTTAAACTTTTCCATTTTAAAATATCTCTAATTATCTAAACAATAATAAGATATTATGGATTTCAATCATATCCATAATTTAAATTAAAATATCCTATCTTATCAATTTAAATTTTAAAAATTCAAATTTAATAAGGATTTTAAAAATTTGAATTTAAAATTTAATCTATCAGTTTTCATAAAACTATGGATAAATTAAATTAATTTTAAAATAAAAATAATTAAAATTATGGCCAGAAATACGAAACGTGTCCAGACAAGCCGACAGACGGAATAGGAAGTCGGTATGCAGCCACGCTCAGGACAACTACCGGGTGCCAACGGGCTCACATAACGCTATGCGGCCTCGCTCGGGACAACTCCCGAGCGACAATGGGCTCACATAATTTTTGCACGTCAAATGTACGAGGCGACACCCCGAGCGGCGAAGGCACGGGAGGCCACCTGCGCGGCCGGCGTGCAGAAGGCCGCCCAATGGCCATGCACAAATCATATCCGCGTGGCCAGCAGGACCGTTCCCACGTGCCATGCACGGGGTGATCCTGCGTAGCATGTGCAGGTTGGTCGCCCGCAAGTCACGTGCAGATTGCATCTGCACGGCCAGTGGCACCGCTGGCCGCTCGTGGCATGTGGGGTGCACCCATGAGGCCTGTGCGGGGAGGCAGCCCACAGGCCACGCATGGCCAGCGGTGCCTCACCTGCGTGGCCATGCGCCTCACTCACGTGGGTAGTGCGCACGGCTCCTAGCCGTGCACCGCTCCATCGTTTGTTTTTTTTTTTAAATTGAAAAAACAGTTTTCATAAAACTCCAAAAAATAATTAAAGATCAAAAGATTTCCATGCATAGTTTTATCAAGAATATAAAACATAAACACATAGAAATCAAGAACATGTCGGAAAACAAAAATCAAAATAAACATGATCATTTTCTCATAGCAATATCTAATCAAATAATCATTCAAACTCATTGAATCTATTGACTATCATACAAACTAGAGCATACTCATAATATGAACAAGACCAAATATAAACAAAACCTTTCTGGAAATCAAAATCATCAATCAACAAGAGAATAGACTGGAGTAAAATATGCTAGATCAATAATAAAACTATGCTCTGATACCAATTGCTGGTGTTAACTGGAATAAATTTCTGAAAAGTATTTTCATAAAATCATTTTCAAGAATACCATAGTTTTGTAAAATCAAGAAACGCAGCGAAATTGGTCGTTTAAAAATATTTTTTTTACAAAATATTTCGGATCGTGATCTAACATAAATTAACTCTTGATCTAGACAAGAACAATACTCGGATTCACTCCACAACCTTTTTGTCTTCCCATTTATTCTCGAAAGCCATTTGATTGATCCAGTGGGTGGTCACCTTTTTTATTCCCAACAAAGAGATCCATAGATGAACAAGAAGACAATCTTCTCGAACCGATTTCTCCGGGATGGCCGAAACACCAAGGACAGTGAATCCCTAGTGGTGGCCGATTTTCTCTACCCTCTTTGTCTCTCTGTTTTTTGTGTGATACTCTCTTCTCAAGGGGTTGTTTCATGTGTAACACTTATATCTGGTTGCTAGAGAACTTTTCTCTTAACTATAGAGAGATTATTAAACCCTAATGGGCTTATTGGGCTTGTTGGGCTCAACTGATCATCAAATAATTATTGGGCTTTAATTTGAGCTAGACAAGGGATCACATGGATCCAAAAAGCCCAAACTCTAATGAACCATATACCCAATATCCTAATTAACTCTTAATTATGATTAGACCTTGTCCATTAATATTGGGGTACACCACTATAGGCCTAATATTGAACTCTTGGACTAAATGTCATTTATTTTCTGTGAAGCTTATTAATAATTAATTAACTTGATCCATTTAGCATATACTATACCTGTAGATATACCTCCAATGCAATGCTATACTAGTAGGGTGAAATTACCATATTACCCCTCTAGTATATATTTACCTTTGAGTTGCTATTTTTCATCTAATAGATAATAGTTGACTATGGTATTTGTATCTGCTTATACCAACACAGTCAAATTCACATAGTGAATACCGGAGCCCTGGTTTATATTATCTAAGTACTTGAAAAAACTCAAAGTGACATCATATGCATGGTGTCCATCATGAAAAATGTTCTATACATTTTATATACCTTATCTTCCAAGATACCAGAGTTCGAACCGTAAATCAGAACTAGTCTTTTAGTTACTCAAAAAGACAGAACACATGAAAATAAGTTCGTTAATCACTAGGATTAAAATCTTTTACAATAGTGCTAGATTAGTAAAATTAGAAATTTGAGTTACGACACTTAACCTCAAATTATAATTCACTAGGTAATGTTCGATGCTGTTATAACTTTCTTTTAACACACTAGTGTTTCTATCCAAAGACTCACTTCGATAATTAGAGACTTCATTAATTAAATAGACAGTACTACATTCTATGGTATAGTAAAGTATTCCATCTTTAATATGCAGAATGCGAATAATTTAATTTAGACATAATGAAATAAAGAATATAATGTCTCCCATATATAAACTCATCATACGAATAATTCTTTATTACTCATTTTAATGTCTTGGAATTTTTTAGATATTTGCATAAGATAAATATACACATCATATGTATATCAGTGGGACATTAATGAAATAGAAATTCATAACATATAATTTATTAATAACAAATAGATACTAAATAATCCAATAATTATTGTTTATAATGTCTAAATAATAAACTGCTTTATAGGACATTATTTCAACAATAATAAGGAGGTAAATCCTAATGAAGGTCTTCCTAGGCCTGCTAAGGAAAGGAGTGCGAATGGAAAGTTTTAGCTAGCTTTATGGCAAGTGCACACAGACTACAAAGAATATGGACAATATTTTCTCAAGTTTTCCATTACAACGAGGTTCGAATTGCTTAAGATTAAATATTGTAGTAAGAAAGTCACAACTAAGTGTAGAGCTCCTAGTTGTCCATGATATATTCATGCTTCTCCATCTCCAGATAGCACAACTTTTATAGTGAAAAGTTAAAACAACTATCACACATGTCAAATGGTAATGTCGAACAAATCTGCTACAGCTACATGCATTGTAAAAGCTTTAAAGGCTGAATTCAAAGTAGACCCACCTCTGAGTTTGCAAGCCATGAGAACATTACTTAAGGATCGGTTTGGTTTAGAGGTGGAGAAAATGAAATTGTACAGGGCAAGAAATAAGACAAGAAGGGAAGCAAAAGAAGATCATGATGCGTCAAATGCTAAACTAAGAAACTATTGCCATATGGTGTTGTTAACTAACCCAAGAAACATTGCAATTCTTCATAGCCTTGTTCAACCAGAACCTATTCCTATGGAACCTGATTCCATCCATAGTGACCTAAGACCCATCCCTGTTGAACCAGTACCCATCCCTAGGTTTAAGAGATGTTTTATCTATTTGGAAGGTGCAATTGCTAGTTTTCTCAATAGATGTAGGCCCTTTATAGGGTTGGATGGTTGCCATCTTAAGGGACCATATGGAGGAATTATGGTTACTGTAATGAGTGTTTATGAAAATCTAGGATTTTATTCACTTTCATATGCTATAGTTGAACAAGAGAGCACAATGAGTTAGATGTAGTTTCTGGAGCATTTGGTTGAATCTGCAAGCTAAGACATACATGCCAAACCTTGGATAATAATGTCCAATCGTCAAAACATTTTGTTCAAGTGATGGATAGGATGAAAGCTCTGAATGGTAAGGCACATAAGTGGTAATTACAAATATCAACCAAACATTGGGCTAGGCATTCACATGCCACGAGGGTTAAGATTGAACACTTGACTAATAACATTGGTGAGTCATTTAACAGCTGGCTAAATGAGTTACATTTTAGACCTCCAATAGTTTTATTAGAAGGATTAAGAATGAAAATGATGTCATTTTTATACTCTAGAGCCACCACTGTAATAAGGTGGGACCAAGTACTCACTCCTGGTGTCAGGTATAGGGTGAACAAATTGTTGAACCAAGCCAGAAGTGCTAGAGTCTATCGTACATGTGATTATGAATTTCAGGCACTTTAATTTTTATCAATTTGTTTTTTAGTATCAGCCAATATTGACCATTATGCTTGCCAATATTTAGTAATACTCTATATAAGTTGCAATTTTATAACTTATTTGGTATGATAAAATTTTGTTTATATGTTGTTCACATAGGTCGACTATGATGATCTTATGAATATGGTCAATGGAAAGTGAGAAGAATTCCTTGTGTCCACGCCATGGCAATAATCAATTCTATTCGAGGACAAGCTGCAGACTTTTGTGATCCTTACTTTCACATGAAGACCTAGAGGAAATGTTATTCTGGAGCAATTCATGATATTCCAGATGAGGGTTTGTGGCCTCAATTTGATGATGATTAACTTTTGGCTCCTCCTAAACTAGTGAGGCCTCCAGGTAGGCCAATAAAGCATCGAAGAAGGGATAGAGATGAAGCTAGACCAGTAACATGCAGGTCTGCAATAGTGAAATGTGTTCGATATGGAATTTATGGTCATAATGCACGTTCATGCAAATGACCCTCTACTAGGAGCAATACAAGAAGAAAGGCTAAAGGAAAGAGGTCAGCATCAACTGTCGTAGATTAACCTACTCGACTTACAAAATTTCAACATCGAGCTACTCAAAACAAACGTGGAAATGCTACTGCTTCGAGGCCTACGGCTACTCACCATGCTACAGTGACAAATATTGCAGCTGCTCACCATATTAGTGTTTTAAGGCCTACAACTGCGCACAATGGTGATAGAGGACAATATGAAAGCTTAACTTAGACTTTGTCAAGTCAACTAACTCAAGATGTTTTTGAGTTTGCTGTATTTTAACTTGAAGGATATAATTAAGACCTATATTAATATATTATATAGCCACTAGTTTTGAAACTGCTAAAGTCTGCGAAGGCCAAAGTGTAACATTCTGCAAGTTGTATAATAGGTATAATAACTTCTTTTGGAACTGTTAAGGCCAAAGTGCCACATTATAGGTTTTAAAGTGGGTATAGTAACCACTTCTTTTGGAATTGTTAAGGTCTGTTAAGGCCAAAGTATTACATCCTATAGATTTTATTATGGACATAGTGCTAACTAATGCACATATTTTTGTTCAGGGGAGCAAGTATCAAATATATGTACTTGGATCTTTTTTGAAAATGAATAGAAAATCAATTTAATGGCTATTCCTTTTATTGTTTATCGCTAAATTAGGTGGATCCATATTTCAAAATCTTTTTTCTTTTATTTCTTGGGATAATAAATACAAGTTGATATTTACATTTAAAAGTTTGCTACAATGCAAGCATGATGTTTTCCTCATTTTTGGCTTGTAATGATGTAGATCCAATCTTTTCAATCTATGTGTGCCAACTTAACTTATATTTAGAATGCAAGTGTATACTTTCAAATGCATATGCAACCTTGTGAAAATCAATAAATCTGTAACCTTGTCAAAATACATCTGCATCCTTGCCAAAATGCAAGTCGAATTATTTTCCCTATTTTTCGCTTGCCAAAATGTAGGTCTAAGTTTTTCAATATATATACCAACTCAATTCATTTTCTTTTAGTCAGAACTTGCAAACTTATTTAAAAAAAACTATGAGAGAGAGATGATTCTAAAATATTCAATTTAAAGCTATATATAACCAGTTCTATAAGCCAACTGGGGCTAGTTCAGTTGGTCTAAGACTTGAGGAATGTGTGTGTGACTTTGGGAGGGTCAAGAGCACAAACCTTGGTAGAGTGTGTGTATGTTATTTTCCTTTAAATTTGTAGTAAGTGGTGGTCATTTGTTAAGCCCCACTTTTATAAAAAAAAAATCAAAAATAACCGATTCTATATACTACTATTTTGCTATAACTACTACTTCAGCAGCAGCTAATATATTACTACTTTCAACATTTATAGATAGCTTACAACTTTTATATTATCTCCTAACATAGTTTTTTCTTTCAAAAAAAAAAATTAGAACACAGTTTTTAAAAGATTGACTTAGTTATGAAAATGTCACTACAGTTTATAGATGTTACTTTTTGTGAAATACCCATTTTGGGTCATACAGGACAGCTACTATTTCTTGTGATGATATTTTTGTCATTATTTTTTAAGAAAAAGTTGGTAAGACTATCCTAAACCATTTTTATTTTAATAAATTCAACCCATTTTTGAGAGAAATGTATACCATAAGTAGAACAATTTACATAAAAAAAATTGACAGAAAAAAAAATGTTTATTTAGTCCATTATATTAAATAAATTAGGGAAATTATCATTTTTATACCCTGTATTTTGACACTTTGTTCATTTTCTACATTCTGTTTTGGTTATTATTAATGTTGACTGTTAAATTTCATATTTGTTACAAATTTATACCCTGTCACTAATTTAGAGTAGTTAATTTACCAAAATGATTTAATAAACTTATTCTCAGATCAGTTTTATATGGTTTATTTTCAATTTTTTAAATGACAATTTGGTAAATTAACTGTTCTAAATTGGTGTCAAGGTAAAAATTTGTAACGGATTTCAAATATAAAGGTCAATGTTGATAAAATAGAAGGTATAATTTGAACAAATTATCAAAATGCAGGATATAAAAATGATAATATTCCAATAAATTAGACAACCATTATGAAGTTCATAATTGAGGGTTGATAAGTTAATGATTATGTAGTTTTTGTAGTTGAATTCAAAATTACAATAATAAATAGCTACTTGGCTAGAAATACATGTCACAAGATGAAAGAAAATGATAATTAAAACAAAAAAAGATAATAACCAAACAAAAATTAATTACGATAGTTTTTGGGTAAACAAAAAAAAAAATCACCTTGTAATTAATTAGGGTTTATAATATCAAATAAATTATTCTATTTGTGATTTTATATCGAATCTCACTCATGTCTCACTAGATTCATATAGATTCATATTTATAATTAAAAATTAGAATTTAAAATTGTTGAAGAATTATACTTTTACTTTTTTAAAAAATTATATAACGTAAATCCGAAAAATAATTTTTGTGCATTTGATGGTGGTCATAGTTGAATTGGGTTAGTGATATAAAAGATTTTGCGAATTAATATTTTAAAAGTACGCAAATGCATTACCTATGTTGTCTAATTAAATGATTTGAATAATAAAAGAACTAAACTACCCTTCTTTAGTTAATTAAAAGGGTTCCAAGCAGTGTTCTTTTCTTAATTAGTTTCTTTTTTTTTTTTTTCCAATTATAAACAGTAATAAACATTTAAAGGCTGGAAATTACCCCAAAAAAAATCCAAAAAATTGACGTTGCATCTTCTATTTTGTCGCTCTCCTCCACCACCGCTGCCATCATCACCACCCACCAATTCTTTGTCCTCTCCATTACTGCTCACCCCACCACCATCAGACCTCCACAAGATGGGTCAAACTCCTCCTGCCATAGATCACAGTAATATGCCATATGGAACCAACAATCTCACCATCAAGACTAACTAAAACCTCCCTTAAAAGCCCCATTTCCTAAAGTATCAGTAAGATTATTTGCATCAATATACTCGATTAATTTTAAGAAACAAAACATTGACTTGTAGCACAGCATTTTGAGGAATTTTCAACTCCTTGAATCACAAATCAGTTGTATTCTAAATTTCAAACCACAACTCACCAACTCACTTACCCCCAACAACCAAAAGACTAAGTTAAGTTGATCAACCCCGTCGTTGACGTACACGCTGCCGTTCCCTCCAGGATTCCCATCGTCTACTATAAGCTGCCGAAATAACCGAGCAAAATGACGTCGTCTTTATCGACAAAAGCGACCAAGTGTCAAAGACCCAAAATAAGACTCTTCGGAAATGGAGCGCTCCAATTACCCGAGTACCTAGATCAGGAGGAGCTCGGAGTTTGGAGACCCGATTGTGTTTGCAACGGAGGTCTGAAGCCTGGAGAGTGCTTGGCAACAAGTTTTCTTCTTTGTTGTGCTTTTTTATTTTTTTATTTTTAGAAAAAAAAAAAAAAAAAACAACAATTATAAAAAGCAGTAGTGCCTAGAAGGATAATTTGGTCTTTTTCATTATTGGAGGTCACACATTAATATCTGTATTTGTTTGTGAAAGTCAAACGTCATGTCATTTTTTTTTGTAAATATCTTAAACTTTAAAATATTTTTATACCATTAATCCTACTTTAAGAATATCAATAAATAATTTTAAACTCTAATTTTAACTATTTATGAACATCAAGTGAGTTTTGACAAGGAAACAAAAATGAATTATTTAATTTGATATTGGTAAAATAAAGTGTAGTTATTTTGTTCCCTATTGCAAGAGAAAAATAATAATAAACATTGTCGGCATTTTTTTTAATATTATACCCAGAAAATATATTATAAACCGTTTCGGAGAGAAAGGAAAAAGATGCATTTATAAAAAAATAAAACAAATCTAATTAAAATCAAAGAAAATAAGCAATTTATGAGCAATAGCAATAATTGAAGCCCAGAGGAAACTCTTTTCCTTTTAATAAATAAACGATGCTTTCAATGCCACATAATTGCAAAATATTGATTTAAAATTATAAAAGATGGGCAACCGATTGCATTGGAATCGAATGTCCATATCTTGTCGCGTGCAGAGATGTACTATCATCCCTTGTTTTCTTATTCGTTTCCGCTCGTACCGAGTTAAACAGAAAATTTAGAATGGAGTTGGTATAAAATTTGAATTATATGCATCAAATTTAAAAATAATTTTTATATAAAAAAATTAGAAGGAAAAATACTGTTTCTAAATTTAAAGAATTTGTTTCGAATCATATGCTAAACATGTACTTAATTTTCAATAAGAAGGACTAATCATGTACTTCTACTACCTAGTTGCACTTAACTTTTTATTTGACATAAAATATTGAATATAACATGGTTAGAAAAAAAAAAAAAAAAAAGGAAGAAAAATTACACAATTAATGTGGATTTTCACTTTTTTGAGTTTTAGACATTTGAGTTTGCTGAGTTTCGATAATGAAATAGTACTCCATATTTAAGTAAATTTCAATGTTTGAGGTTCAAACATTTGAGCTTGATTGAGTTAATATATGATAAACTTGTATTTATCAGAGTAATTTTGACTTGTTAAATTGATTGAGAAGTTAAAATCATTTAAATTGTTTCCCCAGAAAAAAAAAAAATTATCGTGACAAAAAAAAGGCAAATCGTGACAATTGATATCAAGCTTGGCTGCTCAAAGAAGTAACATTTTACCTAGTTTGGTAAATTTTTTAGGTTTATATTTGTTTGATTAAGTGTTTTAGTGCTTATGGATGATAGATATGTATGAAGTTATTGTAATATGTACTGACTAGTGGTTATCGTTATCGTAGCCACTAAATGAAAATCAGATAGTTCTGATCAACTGAATATCATTAAATACTTATTTAGATAGACAACTTATTAGTAAGTTACTGACATGGCATTTTCAAGTATATTTTTTATTTATTTAAGTAGAATCTGAGTCTAAGGTCGGCTCTTAATTAGAAATTTTTAAAAAAAGTTGTGTGTTCCCTAAGTCAATCATATTACATACATTAATTGACAAAATACTATTATTAATATCTCACATAAGTTGCCGTCAATAAAGATTTCGGCGTACGGTTGTAAGTTCAAAAACGATGTGTTTTTTATTTTCCAACTTATTTGCTTTGATTTTTTTTTTTCCCGTTCAATTGTCATATATTTTCTAATTTCAAGTAAGAGGGTATTAAAGGAATATGAAGATTTGAATGTGAGGATAATAGAGGAATATGAAGATTTGAATATGAGATTTTGTTTATGGAATTTGTATGAGTTCTGGAATTTTATTTTTCTTTTTTTATTTTTATTTTCTGAAGAAGTGATAGATTCCCATTTTTTTTAAGATACTCAGGATATTTGAAACGCTTTGTATCAGTATTTTTTTAAAAAAATTCTGATTCAAAAACAAAACAGATGAGGTATTAATGGGATAATTAATTTTCTTTATATGCTTAGGTTTGATCTTAACTCGATGATTTTTGAATAAATTTTTATATGTTATTGTTGATGTTTAGTTAAGTATTAATTTATATATTATTATTTAAATTGAAACTAAATCTAAACAAAATGACTTATTTATATGTATTAATTACTTTTTATGTTTTTGTTCTACACTTATTATTTGTCTGTACAAATTAAGAATTTGATATTTTCAATTATTGAATTTGGCTTATAATAATACTTTCTTATCTCTCCTTTAATCTACAAACATAGGAAAATATTGATTCAAATCCAATCTAACTCCACTCTAATTCTAACATATAATTCTATCCAATGTAATCCAATTCAACCAACCAAACTTATATAGTTCCCTCTTTCTTTCTTGTAATACTATTTTTTTTAAAAAAAAGTATGATTTAATTAATAGCCATTACTTATTATAAATATAAAAAAACATAACTTACTCACACTCAAATCGAAGTTGAACTCTGGAGCTAATACCCAATTTCCACTCCATTATCCACTGAGCTACTTCAATGGGCTTTAGTTCCTGTAAAACTAATCATTCTCGTTCTTTTTTTCTTACTCCACTTTTACAGTTTTTTTTTTTTCAATTATTCTATTTATACTTATAAAGAATCTTGTTTTTTTTTTTTTTTGCTTATATGGGATTTATTATATAGATTTTCACTATTATTTAATCTTTCTTTTCTTTTTTTCCCCTTAGTACAAATGGTAGCTGAAATAGCTAATAGAAAGACAAAAAGGAAAACATTTAATTCAAAGACGAAAATAAATTTAAAAAAATGTAGGAAAGAAAACTGAAATGGAACTTATAAAGTATTCAAGAAAATCTTGAATACAAATAGAAGAAGAATTTTTATTAACAGAAAAAAGAAAAAGATAAGATTCTAAACTAATTAGGAAAATAAATTAGTGGTTAAAGAAAAAAAACTATTTTTAAATATTTTTAATATAAATTTTCACTTTCTTTCATAATAATTTATTAATCAAGTTTGCAACCGTTATTATTAAAGCATCTATTATATGTGATAATTGAATTACATTCATATTTTAGGTCACACATGCAACTGTCACACCAGTTGTAACATGCAATATATAAGGTTACAAACGTTTATAATAAATTTTTTCGATAAATAATGTTACAGAAATATTATGCTCCAACTTTGAGTAGAATTTCGGTAGCACTTCAAAACAAAGGATTGTTGACCGTCGAGGGCTGTGTTCCATACAGAGTCCTTAAAACTGATTCGCTTCCTCTACCAGAATACTTGAGGATTTTGCACGCATCAGTCTCCCAGGATACAACGACGAAGAGCAGCAGGTGAAGCACCAACACCTCCACTCTACGAATTGGATAACTTTGAACTCAAACACACTAGAACACTAGAACTCTAGCTAAAAAAACTGAGAAAAAACTGAGGAACTCAAGAACACTTGAGAGAGAATGGCAAAGAAAAGAATGCTTCTATTTCTTTATTTTTTGGTGTGTGGAATGAGGAGGGGAAGCTCACCTTTTATAGTCTCTAAGGAGGGAATTGATAGCAAAACCAGAAAGATTTTTTCATTAATCTCAAAACATTTTCCAGTCATTAAACGTTTTCTAGAAACCATAAAGGCTTCTGTTACTAGCGTTTTTCATTAAACTGTGTAACATCCAAAACGTTCAGTTCATTCTGGTTCATAATGGAAAGAAAAAAAATATTAGGCCACAACAAAAGGTTGGACTTACTATGGTCCAAGTTTCAGCCCGGCATTCGTATCCGCAGGTACGGGCACACACGAGCCCATGCAAATTCAGGCCCAACCCCGAAGATTTGCACCCCCCCTGCGTGCGCCTGAGAGAGCATCTGTGGTTGTTATTCTTACCACCATCACAAAACAAGGTTCTATATAAACCACTTGCACCATGCATTTCCCACCAATGTGGGACTATAATATTTTCCTTT
>JXTB01000258.1:330661-350646 GCA_002914805.1 Parasponia andersonii
GTTTTCTTATTACGATATACACTATATAATGAATCGGTCAAACCATTCATTACATAGTTTCAGCATAGGTAGTCAGATTGTTTCCAAGCATCTACCGCAGCAAGAACTTGGAAATCTTGCTCATCTTCTCTGACTTTTGGAGCCTCTTCAGTCAAGAACCTTGCAAGGTTTCAATGTGGTCAGATAAAATAGCATTTTTTGCTGCCACATTTTGTAGTTCAACCCATTGAACTTCTCAGGCTTCTCTCCATGGTGCCCTGCTGGTATCATTGGAGTCAAAAGAGAGTTTGGCACTCGAGTCATAGTAGGGACTGGCACTGTCACTGCAGATGCCACAGCAGGCTGTTGAGAACTAGCCATGTTCTCGGCATTGACAACATCAACATTGTTGTTCGCCATCTCTGAAATTAATCAATCAAAGATTATTAATTTCAGTATAAATTTGTTCCCAGGAAAGGCTGGAGGGTTCACAAACAGGTCCCACTTAAAATCCTGCCTCCTAGACAGAATTTCAAAGAAACTCCCAGGAAAGACGTGGAGGGGTCACAGTTGCTTCCTCTTCAAACCCGGTCTCCTTAGACAGAACACAAATTCTCCTCCATAAGAATTCCACACAAAGAATAATAGTAATAACAAAGCAGCAGAGCAATATATTTATTCAAACAACTAGAATTATATATATTGCAGATATGAGCATAAAGAATTTAACAAATAAATTCTGAAATGCAACTTAGCATAAAGAATTTAATAAAATAAATTCTAACATGCAACCTAGCAAAAACCTTATATAAAGCAATGAATCAGTTTTAAGATTGTCACACCAGTTGTAATATGCAATATATAAGGTTACAAATGTTTATAATAAATTTTTTCGATAAATAATGTTACCGAAATATTATGCTCCAACTTTGAGTAGAATTTCGGTAGCACTTCAAAACAAAGGATTGTTGACCGTCGAGGGCTGTGTTCCACACAGAGTCCTTAAAACTAATTCACTCCCTCCACCAGAATGCTTGAGGATTTTGCAAGCGTCAGTCTCCCAGGATACAATGACGAAGAGCAGCAGGTGAAGCACCAACACCTCCACTCTACGAACTGGATAGCTTTGAACTCAAACACACTAGAACTCTAGCTAGAAAAACTGAGAAAAAACTGAGGAACTCAAGAACACTTGAGAGAGAATGGCAAAGAGAAGAAGGCTTCTGTTTCTTTGTTTTTTGGTCACCTTTTATAGTCTCCAAGGAGGGACTTGGTAGCAAAACCAGAAAGATTTTTTCATTAATCTCAAAACATTTTCCAGAAACCAGAAAGGCTTCTGTTACTAACGTTTTTCATTAAACTGTGTAACATCCAAAACGTTCAGTTCATTCTGGTTCATAATGGAAAGAAAAAAAATATTAGGCCACAACAAAAGGTTGGGCTTACTATGGTCCAAATTTCGGCCTGGCATTCGTGTCCGCAGGTGCGGGCACACACGAGCCCATGCAAATTCAGACCCAACCCCGAAGATTTGCACCCCCCCTGCGCATGCCTGAGAGAGCATCTGTGGTTGTTATTCTTACCACCATCACAAAACAAGGTTCTATATAAACTACTTGCACCATGCATTTCCCACCAATGTGGGACTATAATATTTTCCTTTCATTTTCTATTTCAATAGTGCACTTTTGAGCAACAATTTCTCATTCATCCGTGTACCATTTTGAGCGTGTGAAAATACGAAATCGATGTTCTCGTAGAGGAGAACAAGAATTCACTAAGATCTTTCATCAACAAGATGTGAATCCCACTCAGTTTTTAGCTTCAAAATGGTCCATGAAAATGGGTTTTATAACAAATTTAATCTTTAAAATCCACTTGGGCTTCCAAGCCTAAGCCAAGCCCAAATTGTTTCCTTAACCCATTGGTGTGCAAACTTCAAAAGAACTTGTATGATCTTAAACAAGCTCCAGAATAATGGTACAATAAGTTTGATGGATTCATGAATAATAATGGTTACTTGAGATGCTAGGAAAATTATTGCTATTATGTGAAGAGGTTTGACAATTCCTACATCATTCTACTTCTATATATTAATGATGTGTTAATTTCAAGAGTTTGCATGGAAGAAATTTACAAGCTCAAGAAAGAATTGTTACAGAAATTCTCAATGAAGGACTTAAGAGCAAAAAACCAAATCCTTGGGATGAGAATTTCTAGAGACAGGGTGAACGAGACTTTGAAGTTATCATAAGAAGAATATATAAAGCAGGTGCTTAATAGATTCAACATGGATGGAGTAAAGCCTGTGAGTACTGTTCGACTATTTCTAACACACAAAACACCGCAAGTATACAGGTCACCACAAGTAATATAAAAAGTAAGTGAGTGTTGAAACCCACGACGAGCAAATGAATTAAAAATGCTAAGTATTAACCAAAACTAGTTAACAATCTATCTAAATGACAATAAGAAGTTGTTTTGAACCGAAATTAAAATGTGAATTCAATAGAAAAGGAAATAATGAAAATGAATACTAAACAAACAATGGAAGTTTTACAATAATGAGATAAAGCCTAGGGATGCAATCTCTCTTCTAACTCCTTCAATTACCATGTTTCCTCACTGTTCAATCATCTACTTAGAATTAACAACTAGGAACGCAATGGTATTCACAAATTCTTTTCCAAGATGTAGGTAAAGATGCTTAAACAAGAAAGTATATTATTCCTAACATAAATTGATTAAACTCATTAAGCTTGGTAATTTCCATACAAGGTTGCATAAGTTAAATATATTCTTATCCTATGTAAACTCACCCTAGACTAGGCAATCCTATGTTGTTCAACCTATGTCCAAACTTACACTCCCTTTTCTAAATTCATATAGATTTCATATAATAATTAGTTCAATGGCCAGATGAACAGAAGCATTAAGCAAAAAATAGAACAATTAACTCATCAATGGATATCAAGAACGAGTGAAGAATATAAAGCAATTGAATTACATTAGAGATTTGATTACATCCCTAGAGAAAGAGCTTAGTTCATAGTTATGCAAGGAAGAACACAACAACAATAATAATATAACTGATACACGTCCATAGCAGAAAAACAAAGGAAGAAACAAAGGAAAAATAAAGAAAAACTCTTTGAAGTTTGTTCAATCCGCTGGTCTCTTCTAGAATCCTCGTGATTCCTTCTGCTCATTGTTATTTCTCCTTCAGAAACTCTCTCTAACTCCCTCTAACTCTGACTGTTAGGGCTTCTCCCCATCCTACTTTCAATTGATTTCAAAAGAGGTTAAATACTAGAGACGGTCTAGTCACAATCTAAAAATTCTGCAACTTGTCTTGCTCTGCGCTGCATTGCAGTGCTAAATTTGGCGCCACAACGCCAAGATGGTTTAGAAGGTGGCATTGCAGCGTCAAACCGTGGTGCTGCGGTGCCACAACACTCAAGAGATGGCGCCTTGGCATCATGAAGTGGCACTGTGGCAAGATAGATGTGGTGCTACTGTGCCACAGGACATAACACTTGGCATCATGGCACCGTGCAAGTGGCATTGCAGTACTACGGGATTATTACCATGATGCCACGGTGTCGTGCACTTGACGCTGCGGCGCCAGGTTTCTAGAACTCCCGGCATATATCACCCATTTTTTGCCCAATTTTTCTCCATCTGGAGGCGTTGCTTCACTCTAGTGAGATGTTGAGACTGAGTTTTCCCATCCTTGCTCGCAATTGACTAAATTGCCTTGATTAAACCTTGATTTTCTTCAAAAGTCGGTATTCTCTAGCTCATGATTCCTCACCTAAAATATATACTAAAAACAACAAAATCAGAGCTCAAAGATGAGCAATTCTTAAGCTTGAAAGGTTAATAAAGTTAAGTGTAGAATCCATTTAACAAGTACTCCTTTGGCTAGTCACTTTAAACTAACTAAAGAGTAGTCACCCTTGATAGAGAATGAGAAAACCTACATGGCAAAGGTACCTTATGCGTTTGTTATTAGCAGTCTTATGTATGCTATGGTATATGCTAGATCAGATATAGCCAATGTAGTAGGAGTTGTGAGCCAATATATAAGTAATCTAGGTAAACAGTATTGGAAAGCAGTAAAGTAAATTCTTAGATATTTAAACGGTACTACAAACAAAGCCTTATATTTTGTAAGGACGAGTTTAGGCTTACAAGGCTATGTGGATACTGATATTATCGATGATTTTGACGGTGGGAAAAGTACTACTAGATATATATACACTCTTGAAGGTACATTAGTTAGTTGGGTTTCCAAGTTATAAAAGATTATTGTACTTTCAACTACTGAAGTAGAGTATGTTGTCGTAACAGAAGCTTACAAAGAGATGATATGGTTAAAGTCTTTCTTGGAGGAACTAGGTCATAAGCAAAAGAAGAGTGTATTGTATTGTGATAGCCAAGGTATAATTCACTTGGCAAAGAATCCCATGTTTTATGCCAAAGAAAAGCATATACAAGTATGGTATCACTTCATCAGATCAGCTTTGAAAGATGAGTTTTAGTACTTGACAAGATAAGCAAAAATCCTATAAATATACTAACGAAGACGGTGACCATTGATAAACTGAAGTTTTGTTTAGCTTCAATTAGCCTGCAAGCGTGAAAAGGAGAGATAGACTACTGTATTGATCATGATGTGTGAATACTGATTGAAATCAAGTCTTCAAGTGAGAGATTGTCAAAGAATGTGGACAGTCAAAAATAGTGACCAGCCACATTTTTTGACAATGAAATATAAGAATATGTGTTTTTGCTCCTACCATCCAAGCTTAGTTTTGTTGACAATAGGCAACCATTGTAGGCTACCAATCATGTGAAGGGGAAATATTTTAGTCTATAAATAGACCATTTCACAACTCCATTTTGCATCGCAACAAAAGGAGAAAAAAAATCCCAACATAGAAATATCAAGAAAGAGCTTCAACTAACAAGTTCTTGAGAGAATTTTTGCAAGAAAAATTCTTGGATGTAATTGGGGTCAAGATTGTAAATTATGAGTATTATAAATATTGTGTAAAATTTTCTCTTTATAGTGAAATATCTGCAGTAGTCTCTGAATATAGCCAAATTAGTAAATCATGTAAATTGTATCTTCTTATTTTATTTTATTTATCGTTTTTGCAATTTAACATGTCTACTGGAGAGAGAAATAGCTTTCGCAATTTAGTTATTTCCCTAACTCTCAGGTACTGAGCTTTAAAATTCTGAGGACATCCAAAACTAAAGAAGTGGGTGTTGTTCTACATTTGTCAATAACTAAAATTTGTGTTTACTACTTCCTTAAAGAGTTTTCTTTGTTAATGACTATTTTTTTCCCTCCAGTAGTTTGAAGGCTGTTATCCTAATCATCAAACAGAGGTATCTCAATTAAAATTCAGTTCAGATAATAATAAATTCAAACAAATCAAAAAGTTTGTGATCACATGAATGAGTCAGAAGTGCTTTTTAATAAATATTTCATTACCAAATTTCTAAAAGTAGAAGTGCTACATTATGTCAAAGACAACTAAAAGTAGGTCTACTATCTTTTTTTAAGCTTTGCTAGAACGAAAGGTATGTGTACTCTACTAATATGAGTTAGTGTCCATTTTGTAGCATTATGGGCGGTGAACTTGATGATATATAATCAGCCTATTGTAAACTTGCCTCATTATATGCAACCATTTTCATTTGTTAAAATATTCGGATATTCTATTTTACTTGATTTAATTTCTTAAAACTCTAACATCATATATGCCTTTTCATATTCCATTTGAATATCATATAGCCGTGGAGGTGGGTAACATTCGTGCATATATATATATATATATATATATATATTGAGGACATAACTAAGGTGACAGCTACATATTTTGGAAAGGCTGTTGCATGATCTTCAATTGTCACATCTCCACCAAGCAAAATCCACCATCGTTTAAAAGCAAAGTGTGGACCTCATCACTTCTCCACCAACCCGCACAAAACAGCTAGTGCTAAAATAAAACTCTTACGGACAAGACCAAACCAAACAACTATTTCAACCCTTCCGAAAATATAAAAATAAATAAAAAAATAAATAAAAAAATCTCAAGGATGGGATGGGACGGGTCCAAACTGATACGAGGTATTCACTTTCAGCACACTGATCAGTGAAGCTTCCAATCCTGGTATTTCTTCTTCAGAGCATTTAAGATAAAACTACCAAAAAGTCTGAACCGAATAATATGTAGATTAACTAACTAAACTAGCTTCGTAATAATAGACTCTGGCACTTGTTTCTCTCACATAGTACCATGACTTATTTAATTTATCAAGTACTCACCTTCATCGTGTATTGTCACATTGGAGTGGAATAAGCCTAAGATTGCTGTGACTGTAGATTAAGACTTAAAAACAATACTCCCTAGCTTGGGAATAGGTGTAGACCATAGCTTTGAGCCAATAAACCTTTGAAACGTAGAAGAAACACAAGGCAAAACTAGGAGAAGGGGAGCCAAAGTAACAATGTATGGACTCACAGCATGGGAACCCATCTCTAGATATTGACTTTAAATTTGCACGTTAGCCCATTTGTGAATTTCCAAATCTCTAGATTCCAATCCTGGGGATAGAAGAATTACCCAATCTAGATTTCTTTTTTTCTTTTTACAAAAAGAAAAAAGAAAAAAAGAAACAAACCCAAGATTTCTCTTGGAAATTGAAAGAGATCCGCAGACATTAAGGACTGTTGCCTGCACCTTTGGTTAAACAATCCAGGTTTCCTAGGAGGCATGTTCATCATGCAAACAATCCAGGTTTGCATGTTCATCATACAAATGTATATATATTTATAGTAAATTAGAAAAGTCTTCAGGCTTTGCATATACTAGAGTGGTATTTTCCAAATGCAAAGAATAACATTCCAATGGGTTCATGAATGAGCAGCTTTATCTGCAAGTACATTTTTGTATTGAAAATTTTGAAATAGATTTCATTATAACTGAAAACTAATGGAAAAGATAAGACAGTTGAGAGTAGTAGTAGGAAGCTCAGATGATTTTGTCAATATCACCATTGTAATGCACGTAAAGAAATATATCAGGGAGCAATTTCAAGCCTGGGTTCAAAGCAGAAACCAGTAAAGAGCTGAAGTGGAAATCGCTTTGTCACTGGGCACTTTTGTGACCATTTCCAATGTTTTTGGTTCATGTCATAAATGAGAAGAGCAGGAGCTCCATAGCTCTGAATGTATATGAGATCATCTGTGCCACTGCTTGCAAACACATCATCAAACTCGCCAAATCCTTGAAAGAACTTGTGGGGCATTCGAGCTATCTCTTGCCACTCCTTCCCAGTCAAAACCCAGATGCCAATCCCCTTGATTATGTCAGGTCGATCATGTTTACCGATCCCTCCCACCATTACCAGTTTCTCCTTTAGGTTCATCAGGCGGCCGCAGGTAAGAGGACAAGGAACTGGGACAAAACTTCTCACCAACAAACCATGAGAAGAACGTGTGTTGAGATTGTAGGTGACTAGGCCATGACGATTTTCCGGCGCTGCACCTCCAGTAGAGTAAATCAAAAAGTACAAAATCCCATCACAGATCACGCTCTCATCCCCAGCTCTCCATCCTGTCAAAACTTCAGTCAAAGAAGTCACCCACCTCATTGTTTCAGAATCGTATATGTGGATTGAGATATCCCATTGGAAAAAGTTTCCAGGGACTTGCTTAGATTTCACAACTGAGATGGTGTAACCGAGTGACATTCTCTTTGCTGAAATTGCAAGTGCACTGTAATCAGAAAATCTCAAACCAGGCGGCTCCTCGAGCATCCTCCACCTCTTTGTGATTGGATTGCAGACGCATAACTCGCTTCTACTGTCATTATCCATGGAGCAAACCAAACCACATGATGAAGCAACGAACCAATTGGGTGCTCGGATGCAGGGGAGTTCAATCCCGTACCACTTTCGAAGTATGGGATCATAGGCATAACCAAATGCTTCGTTAGAGCTTGTAAACATATAATACCAGGGCTTCTGTGATATAACTTGTGAAAAGTTCCATAAAAATCTTTCTGAACTAACAATCTCATGCCATCTTTTGCACACACAACCAGCTCTGAAGATGCTAGCTATTGGAAGATATGCAAGAATCCTTTCTAACAAGTCATCAGGAAGGATCAAGTCCACAGAAACTCCACTAGCTTCTTTATTGCCTTCATCACCGAGCTCTGAGTATGAATCGAGCTCCCCAATTTCTCTTGACATGTCATGAAGGCAATGGCTAATCCATGACGGTTCTCCCTCCATGATCAACAATAAAACCAAAAGACCTGAGCAAATAATGAAAACATATATTTAATGCACAGAAAACAGATAAGAGCATTTTATGCCACTAAAAGATAAATATCACAAGACTCACTTCACCTGATATTTTTTTAGATCATGAAATCCCAGGTCTGGTCCAAAACAAGTCAGAACCTGACAGCACATCAGAGTTAAGGAATTAGAACATAACAACCAAATTCAAATGTCAAGAAGCAGAAATCATATAAATAAGATGAATATTGAAACCGTCCTCAACAGGGAATTTGCAAACAAACCGAACCACGACATTTGGCAAACAAATAAGAACTTCCACTTAATAGAGTCCCTTATCTGCCAAAGAATAGCCTTTCTACTCTACCCGCTCTAAGTTTAAAACATTAAACATCTACCCATGCTTAGTTAGATCGCCCTAAGTTCCTTACCATCAAGCACTAAAAAGGTCAATAGCAAGAAGTAGTACATTATGAGTAATTTACCTCGGTGTTCGGATACACGAACAAAGGCCTATAAGAAAAAACCCACATCTCTAACTACAAAATTGAAAACAAAAAGACTATCATAACAAGACCATACCTTGCAGTAATCCAAAAACTATATTTGAATCCCCAACAAATAATATCAAATTTAGACAACTAATCAAGCCCAAATTAGATAACATGCAAACCCAGATGCAGATGAACTCGATTTTAAGCCATTACAAACAAAATATGAGATTTATGCATCCTCAGAGGTTATGGAATCACAAAGAGATCACTTAACAATATAAGGCCACATGAGAATTCAGATTTTGAAAAACAATGTCCACAACATAAAAGAGGAAAATGCAAAATCGCTGGTAAATAGTGCAAAATGTAAAGACTAATCAGAATAATAATATACCAAATTTTGATACCCAAAAAGCCCAGAATTTTCATTGAAACAAGACTGCTTTAAACACAAAAACAAGAGCTATTTTCTCACAAAAAAACAACATTCCACAGTCCAAACATGGAACCCTAAGAGTGATAAGTGGAGTAAGAATAATAAAATAATGTTAGGTGGAGAGCGATTAGCCCAGAGATACCTTTCAATCAAACATCAAACCCCACAAAACTTAAAAACAAAAACATCATCAAGCTAAACCAATACCCAAGATTGATAACCAAAAGCAGATCAATAATATTAAAAAAATTATTCGAAAAATATAAACACCCAGAAGATCCATAAAGGAGACCCATCAAGAACGAACCTCGGAGTAAGGCTCCTCCACTGTCACTGACCAAATGGGTCTTTCCAGATTTGTCAAAAGTAGCCAGATTAACGCCAATGATGAACAAACCCACGCCCAAAAAAATTTAAAAAAAAAAAAAGAAAGAAGTTAAAGACTAACCCTTTTGGAAGAGAGCATTAAAGAGCCTAAAGGAAACGAAATGGGGACGTCTTAAAAGAGAAGAAATTAGTTTGAAATGGTGAACACCAACGTAGGTAGCTCTAGATTTGGCTCATATTCATGCCTAAGCTAAGCAACCCATTCAGAGAGAGAGGTTTTTGTTTCTTTTCTCTTTCGTTTCTTTTTCGATATAACAAAAACGACAGGAAGGAATGAAGTGGGAAGGCGGTTTTTCTATAGGAGAGAGAGAGAGATAGAGAGAGAGAGAGAGAGGAGGCGCGTGAAAGCGCGTGAGTTTTGAATTTCGTATTTTGGACATGAAATGAGAATATGAGATGGGTTTTGAGCCTNTAAAGGAAACGAAATGGGGACGTCTTAAAAGAGAAGAAATTAGTTTGAAATGGTGAACACCAACGTAGGTAGCTCTAGATTTGGCTCATATTCATGCCTAAGCTAAGCAACCCATTCAGAGAGAGAGGTTTTTGTTTCTTTTCTCTTTCGTTTCTTTTTCGATATAACAAAAACGACAGGAAGGAATGAAGTGGGAAGGCGGTTTTTCTATAGGAGAGAGAGAGAGAGAGAGAGAGAGAGAGAGAGGAGGCGCGTGAAAGCGCGTGAGTTTTGAATTTCGTATTTTGGACATGAAATGAGAATATGAGATGGGTTTTGAGCCTTTGAGGTGTTTTTTCCAGCAAACTTAAGGATTTTAATGAGAGGAAGAGGAATTTGCTGTTTTTTATTTTTTTTATTTAAAAAAAAAAGAACACTTTTGGGATTTCGGCCACACTCCCTAAGAAACAAGTACTTATAATGCTGTCCTACTCACCACCCCTCCTATTTCCGACTTTTTCGCTTTTTTCCTCCCGTTGTTTCTCCCTATTTTGTGTTCACCCCATTCTTTCACCTCTAATTTCTTCCACCACATTCCTTTTATTTTCCATTTTACCTATTCTTTTTCCCCTTTTTTTCTTTTGAAGATATTTGTTTTATTTCTTATCCTTTTCCTTGTCTCTCGAGTTTGGTATATACTTTGGTAACCATAATGGATAGGGTATTTTTACCGAGATTTATGTGTTATTTAAATGTGGGCACCAATTTAGTTAATATTTTTTTTATTTATCTATAGACATTATTTTGATTAATTAAAATTGGTCATGGATGTCTATGTAAAAGAATAAGAGAAAAAAATATTAAATAATATGTATTTATTTTTATTATTTTTTAACTACTAAAATTATACTAGTGGTTAGATTATAATCCAATGGTTAAAAAAATACATATGGATAAGTAAAAAAAATACCTATTAGATTGACAACCTTTAAATATATATATATATAATTTAATTAGATCAAATATCAAATTACATATAACCCATTTGGGTATGAATTTTTATCAAAGGACTGATGCTTGTCATTTAGAGATGTCAAATGGGTTAGACCACCTATTTGACACGATGACATAGCACGAAAAAATCCATGTTAAGCTGTCATGTCAGTGTTGTACTGTGTCGGGCTCATATTTTTAGGCACTATAGATTGGCATAAGACAACACAACACAACCTTAGGTACACGAAAGAGAACGAGCATGGCCCATGGCATAGGCAATAAAGCACAAGAGTAGATACTGAAACAATATATCATTTCTACTTAAAATATTAAATGATTGCTTTAATAGTTTATAACATGATAAATAAATAATTACTAATAATTGTTACCAAATGGGACTAATGGCCAAATAAAATTAATATTAAGTCTTACACCTAAATTGGTATCAATAGATTCTTTAAAAAAAAAAAAAAAGGACTTAACTAACAATCTACACTTCTAACTAAAAAAAATTTGAAAATAACTCATGCACTATAAAGTTAAACGTCTAACCTAAAATGTATGGTATCAATAGATTTGTTCTTTTGCAAGAATATATATTAACAGACAATTAGAAACTAGCAATCAATTATGATTTTGGCTAATTATACTTGGCACAATAACAAAAAAAGCGTAAACATGATGTGAGCATAATACGAGATATGCCTATACATATGGGTCATGCACGTGCATAAAGTTTTTAAGTTCGAGCTAGCACAAGTACGTCGTGATATTTTGGTGGGTCATATCAAGCTCGACACAAATCACAAGTGATTTTTACCTTCATGGGTTATACCAGCATGGGCACGACCTATTTGATATCTTTAGCATCATCACACCTTCAATTGGTTCTTATTGGATCTAAAAACCTATATTTGACGACCTATTTGATATCTTTAGCATCATCACACCTTCAATTGGTTTTTATTGGATCTAAAAACCTATATTTGACGAAGATGATTATCCTTATAATCTTAAACAAGACTATAAATAAACTTTTAAATAAGATCTTGTGTCATATCGATATGGTACCAATCAAATGGTCTCCAATGTAAATTGTTAGTAAGGATGGCTGAGTATGGTGTATCTGAAGGAAATTGCTAAAGAATGTTAGAGAGAGAGAGAGAGAGAGAGAGATGATGGCATGTATGGATTTTGAGTCTAGTGATGGCTTACCCATCTATATAGAAAACTTGAATACTTATAGTAGCCTTTGTGGTCCCATGCTGCTAGGATTAAAGGTCACATGTCTTTCGAAATAGAAGAATGTATCTCACTAACCCAATACAAATAAAGGTATAAATATTCTAAATACTTGTCTAATTTACGACTTGTCATTCATTCATGGTTTGCATTACCACGTGGCACTCTATAATTGGGTTGGAAGAAAACCCCAACAACCTATAGCAATAATAATAATAATAAAAATGGCTAATTATAATTTCTAGTGACAATCAAGGAAGAGAAAAATGTGCAAAATATATAAATAACGTGCTCGCAACTCCACAAAAAGATGCAACTATAGCTACATCATATACCTCTTCAGCTCTTTCAAATTACCCTCCACCATTCAAGTTGGCCCTTCATATTGATATAGTGGTAGGTCTTCTACATAGATCGATATTTATACACCTAAATTTTTTTCAAATTTAGAACTCATGAGTTTCAAATCCAGAATAGAACCATATAAAAACACACAAATTAAAAAAAATGGAAATAAAGTAAACTGGCACACAGATAGAATCAAGTGTGACGACAATAGTCATAGAACTATATCTAAATCTATGATAACAATCTTAACACAAATATAATGATTATTAGAGTAAAGACAACAAATTGAAGAAGATATCTGACATAATAGACAGATCATGAAGATCTCAATGACGGAGTAATAACTGGTAACCTAGAGATTCAGTTTTAAAAAAAGTGGAAAATGACTTACATATTATAAAATGCACTTTTTAATACAAAACAACTATATAATGATCCAACAATTTACAAATATAATAATTTGCTACCTCAAAATCACAATTTGTTTTTCACCAATTTCGTTTTACTAATTCATTTACGGATTTTATAGTAAAATGTAACTAAATTTTGAGCTCATTTTAGATAAATATGAATTTTTCAAATATTGAAGTAAAACGAGTATAATAGTGTATATACCAAATGTAAAATATGATATATAAAAATTAATATACTCAATACATAAATTAAATATAGTATATAAGTAAATATATCAATTATAAACTTTTGAATCCACTCTGATTTATCCTCATATTTGGTTGGAAATCTTTATCCTCATATTTGGTTGGAAATCTTTAACCACGTAGAATTTCGGGTTAAGTAGATAATTATCATTTTTTTTAAATATTTAACTAAATTTATCACTATTATTAAATTCTACTATTTTTGGGAGGGAATTGGTTAAGAATTTGTCAAAAATTCATCAAAAATCTGTTAAGATTACCAGTGACATAAAAAATTTGTCAAGAATCCATTGAGATTATGAAAAATTCATCAAGAACTTATCAAGATCACTGCCAAATGCCAATAATCCATCAAGAATCCGTCAAAAATTCATCAAGAATCCATCAAGATTGTCACTGAAGTCAAGAATCATTCAAAAATTTATTAAGATTATCAAGAATTCGTCAAAAATTTATCAAAAATTCATTTTAAAAAAGTAGTATAGTGGTAGATTTAATTAACGAGGGAAAAAAATGATACACAACTAATTTATTCTAAAATTTCAAATTAGCGGAGAAAAGTGATACGGGCCTCGTGTCCTTTTAGTTGGTTTGGGCGCTACGGGCTTCTCCACCTAACTGAAATCCCATTACTTCCTCCTTTCAATTGCGATCCCCAACCTTTGATAATTTGCAAAATGAGGATAAAATCCATAGAGGAATTTCTTTGCCCCTAATCATATTAGATGTGCCCAGCTCACTATATTGTTCAGTTAAGCAATAATTATTGCATGGCAAACCACATATTAGTTATGAAAATTATTGTTGAGAGTCGCAAGCTTTGTACGTAACATGTTTTTAAAAATCATACTTATTAGAGCTTAGTGGCTTAGGTGAGTGGCCTCATGAAATAATCACGTGTATATATATATATATATATACTAATCCATTAAGTCCTCTCAAAACATATATACGATCGATCTAACTAATAAAACGAAAGGAATAAAAGCATGAGAAAATATTAGACATTTACCGAAATGATATTTTTTTATATATAGTTTCTGTCCATAAATTACATTATATGCCATCTTACCTAAGCAAAAATATCAGTGAGTCAACAAATAAAAAAGGAAAATTCTAGCAAGATGTAAATTATATATAGCTTAGTGCGAGTGGAGTCTGGACACATGTATCACATGCATATAAAGGCGTTAAAGTGTCTATTTTGGAAGTTAATGGAAACTTTTTTTAGTATAGCCAGTGGCATTAACAAATATATATATTAGTTTAGTTTCTCTCTTGTCCTTTTTCTTTTCTTTTTTTTTTTCCCGGTTTAAATTCCTTTAATCCCTTTTTTTTTTTTCTGATAAAGGAAGAAGCCTCTGGAGGATAAAACAAGCGAAGGAACAGACCATACGTACTCGGAGTATATGCAATCCCAATGCTGACCTCTACAAAACAAGCATTTAAAGACATAATGGAACATTTCTTTAAACTTTGTTCTGATACAATTCATGCACATATCTCTTTTCTGTAAACAAATTCGGTTTAATTGTTTATAAATATATAGTCATTCTCAATAATGCGTAGAACGTGGAGCCAAATCACCAAATGAACCAACTTTCTGCATGCCACGAGGGAAAAAAAAGAAAAAGAAAAGGAAAAATATTTAATAAATGAAAAAATGGAAAAAGAAAAGAGAAAGGATGGCTTAAGGGGCAAACCAAAGATCAACGTGTTAATGGGGCTTCTTATATAATATATATATATATATATATATTGACCTTTGAAAGCAAAAAGCGTATATATTTATTAATTAAAGAGAGAAGTAAAAGAAATAATTATGGAAGTGGAAAGACCACTATAGTAACCCCCTCTTTCCAGCAAACCACCTTGTGCACTTATTATAGTTTATTGAAAAAGATATTTTTTCCCCAAAACCAAAAAAAAAAAGCAAAAACAATTTTGACGATGATTTGAAGATCGAATTGAAGAGCGTGTGGACTTTGTCTCGTTTTGTTCAGAATAGTGGCCAAATATTGGGATTTTTGTAAGTTTAAAAGTATAGAGTGATAGCCAAACATTGACAGTGACGTTTCGTGACACTGTACCTAGTTCCATGAGTTGATGATTCCTAGCTTAGAGATATTGTAGGAGAACATGGCAATTAAACCACCACAAAAATTTAATAGAAAAATCAAGTCATTGACACGAGGCCATGAAAGACGATTTATAAGCAAATAAAAATTTGGTCTGGTCAGAATTTGGTTGTTAGATTAGCGATCCATGGAACCAGTACTAGGTTTGGTGGTAAGCCAATATTAACTATAATATTATACTCTTAATACTTCTCGTAAACAATAGAATTACACTCTAATATTGGTGTTTGTCTTTGCTTGTTTTTTTTTTTTTTTTTTTTTAAAAAAGATCGAAATTACATGTTTATTTCCTTTGAAGATAAGCATTCTTGAAATATAATAGATTATTTTGAGATATTATTACCACAGTCATAGATTCTTTAATTTGATAGTAAGCTAGTCACCGAAAAGAAAATGATTGTTGTCATTTGAGATGTTGTAATATTATTATCTGTGTTTACTGATAGTGATTTTGAGTTGATGTTACAATATCACTAGAATATTTTACCTGAGATTTTTGAACGCGTTTGTCCGAATTTTATAACTGTCATATGATTGAAAATCTATTCAATTAGTTGTGTTTTGATTAGTAATATCAATGATTATTGTTTGTCTTCTAGGAAAATTATATTCACATATTTCTTTCTTATTTAAGCGTATTTTAATGAAGATTAATTATTGTGTGATTGCTAATATTAATTATTTAATATTTCTAAAAATAATCAATTTTGACCAATCAGATTTTATTTATTAGGCTAATTCTATCTGATTGCTTTAAAAGCCTACAATTTTCTGGAAACTACCTTATTATATGAAAGTGTGAATTTTTATATCTTGAGGCATCATTTCTTTATTTATTTTTTAGCTGATTCTTTTTATGTGTGAATACTTTTTATTTGTTTGATTTGTGTAAAAGATAGAATTTTTGTTTCATGTAACAAATCAATATTTCTTCTAGAAAGATTATAAATTTGGCTATTTAGACATGGCCGATATTGTAACATCACTATGTAGAATCAACAATAATTTCATATCAGTCTTGATTATGAAAATCTGATCCTTGACTGATCTAACTGGCTTCTAATCAACATTTATGATGATTATAACGTGTCTTGTAGATTGCCAAAGATTGAAAGACCTCAAGCACTATATATAGGGGTCTAAATTAGGCTTCTTGGAGTGTCATGTATGTTTGAGAATGCCTTTAGAATAATACTTAGTTAAATCTGTCCATAATTTATTTTATAAGACTAGGAAAGATTCTTAGTCGTGAGAGTATTTCAGAAAAAGTACAATAAGTTTTCGAGAGAAGACAAGTTCCGTGAATTCTAAAAGGAGTTCAGACGAAAGGAATCATATCAAATCGAGGGGAGCTCGATAGACGGATCAATAAAGAAGTACTTCTAAGTCACAATATTTAAAAGAGAGAGTTTTTTAAATTTAATTGGTATTTATACTATCATTATTCTTTATTAATAAATTAATTTATCTAGACATGATTCCTTGGATGTAGACTATCGAGAGTTAGTTGAATCAAATAAAAATATTAAAATATTATGTGTCAAGTTTTTAATTTTCAGTATTACAACTTTCATATTATAATTTTCTGAATATTCATCTTACATAATTAATTAGACAATTAATTATATTCGATAAAGAAAAAAAAAAAAAAAAAGATCGTAACAGTCACAAACTTTATATATACGTACTTACAAATGACATATTGGCGTAAGTTATCTGGAGTACTTGAGTATCTGGGTTGACTTTATACTTTACAAAATATCCAGTCGAGCATGTCGCTTTAGCACCTCCTGCATGAGGCGTGATGGACCAAAATGACAACAAAATAGTAACAGTAATAGTAATAATAGGTACAAGTAAAAGCAAAATATATAGTGGAGCAAACTGGCAAAGTAATCACGAAAAAGTGACAATTCATGGTTGAATAACTAAAAGAGAATTATGAGACTTACGGGTTAATGTTGAAATATAGGGTTGAAAACAGAGAGTGGAGTCCGAGAACCATTTCCATCCCCCAAAGTCCTCCAAAAGTGCTCATAGTCCAAGCACAAAATTGTATGTTTGGAAGAAAAAGAGTTCTGCGAGCTAATGTATGCTTTGTGCTTGGAATTTCCATGGTCGGCATCTTAGATATGGACCAGATATTTGTTTTTAATTGGTGGTTCCAATTTGTGGGGATGCTCTTTCTACCGAAAAATAAGAAATAAAATAAAAAATATAAAAATTTGTGGGGTTATTCTTCTACATCACACCACAACTTTGATATATATAATATATACATAACATATAATATTACATTTTTCTTTCTTTTCCTTCTTAATTAAAAGATTCGGAGGTTCCACTTAATTAGCCTTTCTAGTCACCTAGTAATTATTAGTGGTTTCTATTAAAACGGTTTGTCTACGAACTTTAAGGAAAAGGGACTGATATCTTCCAATTACTTCACATATTGAGATATATGAAAAAGTAGAAAGGTCAGCAACTATTCAAGTTTTTCTGATCGATAAGCCAGAAAAATAAAAAATAAAAAAAGATGATGTCTAAAAATTGAACTATCTCCCAAACATAATATAAACATGCAAACGGTAGCAATTACAAGTCTAGTTTGGCTATTGACGCGAAAGTCTCAAAGACCGTATTGATTGCAGAAAAAATTAGGGGGAGGTTTATAATTTCATAATTTAATTCTATATGCCTTCAATACTCAATGATTCTAGAGAGGATAGAAAGGAGCAGATGTGCAAATGAAAGCATGATCCATGGATGGATGCCAAAATTTTATAAAAATTTAGATTGCAAAAGTAAATAATTCAAACTTAAAATGCAGCAAACTGAACATAGTTTTTAAAAATTACAAAATTATTAAAGGTGTACATAGTTGGTTTTTTTAAAGGGATTTTTAATTTTAAGATTTTGATATTTTTTTTTACTCTTTTTTTTTTTCTTTAGTTTAATAGATAAACACTAGTATTGAAACTATTTTATGTAGTACCTTTTCTCCAGTTATAGAAGAAAATGTAAAGTTTTGTTCTTATTTACTATTTTGTGTCATGCCATTTAAGTACCACAACTAAATTCTATTAATGAATAGATAGACATAGTATTATTACAATCAATTAGAAATAATAGATTATCATGCCTTCCAATTAATTATCATGTAAATCAATTTTTAATTTTTTAAATTTTTAATATTTTGAGAAGTAGTCTCTTCTCTTTTTCTCGCTAGCTAATATCGTTGAGGGTTTCGGTGGGTTTAGAAGAAAAAAAAGGGTAATTTATTAGATAGCTAGAGAGAAAGAAAGAAAGGTCACATGCATTGTATTAATCAAAAAGCAGCTACACAATATTGTAATGTCACATGCGAGTATCTAAATCAAGAAATTTGTTAGCTAGTTGTTAGTACAAATATAAATATCGTTATAACGAACTACTATTAAAAGGGGTTTGCCACATGAAGATATTGATCTAGTGCTGTCGTATAATACACACGTAGAAAACATGTCATCAGCAGTGAAAGAAATATTTACTGTTTAATATGTCTACAACATATATGCACATTGTGCTACTAAACACAAAAAAGCATAACAATAAATAAAGAATGAAAGAAAGAAAAAAATGATGAAAACGATCAGAAGATCACTGACTTGATAGGGATCAAAGCATTAAGATACCAACAGTTTCAAATACTACTAGAAAACAATATCAGCATTAAGATAGTCTACAACATATATGCACACTGTGCTACTAAACATAAAAAAGCATAACAATAAATAAAGAATGAAAGAAAGAATGATGAAAACCATCAGAAGATCACTGACTTGATAGGGATCAAAGCATTAAGATACCAACAGTTTCAAATACTACTAGAAAACAATATCAGCATTAAGATAGTCGAGCTACTTTAATGGTGGCCAATTGGTTGAAGTGGAGAGCCACAAAGTTGTTCTCGTCCTTTTTATTTATTTTTCTTTTGTACATTCATGTATATCCAAAAGCTATAATTTGCACATTGTGAAATTTTAATTCTTGTTGTGATCCAACTTTTGTGAAGAGAAGGGTAAGAAAATAGTGTCGTCTGAGATGTAATTTACTTCTAATGTTAATCTGAATATACATAGAACAATTAAAATCATATTTTATTTTGTTTAAACTTTAAATTTATTTCAGAAAAAAAAACTGTTCTTGCTTTCTTAAAGTTACCCATTTGAGTAGTTATATCCGCCATATTAAAATTTTGGACTTAAATTAGAAGTCCAAATACTTGATCTCTTAAATGATCTAATTATTAACACACTTTGTAGCAGCCTTTGGTTTTGTTGTTGTTTTTGTTATTGTTAATCGCACTCAGTTATTCTCTCCTTGGCCGACAAATATCTGCTTAAAGTGATTATAATGAACTTTGTTTGTAAAGAGTGGAACATCAAAATTTTGCATAAAAAAATTTGTATCATTGTTTGTCATCAATTTTAGTCACATAATTTTAACTAATATGATCCTATTTTAAAATAAGAAGTGGTTGAATTGCATGTCATTTTATCAGGTATAAAATTTATGGTGTAAAATTTTAGTGACTCTATCATTATTATTATT
>JXTB01000258.1:354030-381129 GCA_002914805.1 Parasponia andersonii
GCCAAGATCTTTAATCCCCAAGTGTTGTGTTGCTATTTTTCCGATTCAACCTTGAGCTCAAACTTCACCAATCAAATTTGTTTCATGTATTTGTGGGACAAGTTATGTTGTTATCTGATTTTGCTATGGTTTTTTTTTTTTTCAAACAATATTCGTGTTTTGTATATATATAGCTAAATTTGCGGCTCTTTTAGGGTAAACTTTCTTATTACAAATCTGTATTTTGTTTTTTTTCTCTTAACTTTTTTTTTTTTAGGTTGAGTAATAAGTACCCGTAACAACGGGGAATACCTGAATCCGCCTTACCACAATAAATGAATAAATAAATAAGATAGATATAGATTAGAATTTTCTTCACGAATAAGACCGGGATAGACATCCGTCTCGTTGTTATCCCTACTCCAATACTCCAATCTCTTATCTCTCTTCTTTTTTTTTTTCACCCACAAATTCTAAGAATTTATATTTTGAAAACATAACGCTGGAAACGATTGCTAAACTTCCCCACCCCCCCAAACATAATGTTGGAAACGATTACTAAATTAATGACAGTTTTTAAACAATCACTTTATTAGTGATCACGTTCGAAATCGCTAAATTAATGACTACGTTAAAAATGCTCGCTAAATTAGATACTGACAATTTCGGATATCTGAAAGAAAAACAAAAAACAAAAATGTATTTTAACCAAAAGTAGAAAAATTTGAAAACGCATTTATTTATCTAACCAGAAAGGTCTTAGAAAAATCAAAAAAATAAGTCGTTGCCTCAAATAATACTATTATCTTTCTCTAGTTCCATTTCCCATAAAAGAAAGGAAAAATACAAAAAATATCCCATATATTTTAACCAAATATCAATTTCAACCCTATATTATTGAGATCGCAAAATAGATTCATTCCAACAAATTTCTATCTACTTTTTGTCATTAAAAAAAAAAAAAACTGAAAATGGTCAAAGTGCCCAGTGGTCAAATACTCAGATTATCCATTAAACTTACAACAAAAGATAAACTTAGACGCCAAATACTAAAATTTATTTAAAAAATTACACAGAAATTAAAATAACAAAATAAAAAATATCTGGGCGTTTGGTTATATAGATCAAGAAGGTATTTTGACTTTCTGGTTAAATTGGAAACGGATATTAGTTAGTTTACGACATTATTTGGATTAAACCGCGTGTGTATTTTAATGCGATTTCGCAAAGTAAAAGGAAACATTTTTCATTCCTGAAAACACAAGATTGAAATTGATATTTTGCAAATAGGAAGTTAATGGTAAATTTCGTGAAAAATATATGTTTATATAGAAATATTTATATGAGATATCTTTATGTATCTAGTAGTGTCATTTGTCATTATGATAATAATTCCCACTTTCTCAATTCAATTTAATACCCAAACTAATTACTCAGGGGCGAAGGCAACTATGATTCCACTACTAACACATAACACAGTAAACAAGAAGTTGATTTTGTTCAAAACATCACATAGATGAAAGCCATTTAATTAAGCCAATCACACAGCTCAAATGTAAGAAAATTAACCCATTATTATTAGTCTCTTGTTTGGTAGCCCAATCATGCAAATACATTTGGCAATATAATTTTGTGTATTTTGCAATGTCACATCATGTTGTGCGGTCTAAAAATCTTATATATTGGTCAATACCAAAAAGAGAAAAATTGACCAAGTAAACGTATCAGGTCGTATGAGAAAGAATTAAATGCGATCTCTTCCGAAAGAGTTACGTACGACCTCCACCGCATAAATTAGTGCGACCTCCTCCGAACGAGTTAAGTGCGACCAGAATGAAAATGAAACTAGACTAAGCTTCGTCAAACGGGTAACCTACCAAGAAAATGAAACAAAAGTTTCTCTTTAAAGATCGATCAATCTTCTTATTTAAGTGATTACCCAGTTATATTGTTACTCAAATTGTATTACCCGATTATACAGTTACACATTCTCATAATTGGGAAAGATTGAGTTATCCTTACCTATATAAAGGGAGTTCAATGTTTCACCTGAGGGATCTGGGATCTTCATCTTTGAAATCTTTGGAGAACCTTTTAAATTCTTGTTTCTTCTTTCCGGACAACACATTGTAATTTTGAGCTCTTGTAATTCTCCAGAAAATAGTAAAAAATAGTGGACATAAGCTCATCTTTTTTGGGGCTGAATCACTATAAAATTCTTGTCTCTTTATTTGCTTTAGTTAATTAATCTTTTTCACACACAAGCCACATCTTGCAATTTTCCTAAATTTATTGTTGACAAAACCTCCGTCAACAATTGGCTCTAGAAGGAGGGCTATTTCGGCAGAAAATTTTGTCCATTCCGCTTCTTTCAATAATGACAAACACCAGAAATACTACCAGAAATACTGGAACTAGCCAAAATCATCCCCAAAGTACCACTGTTGCACAGGTAGATCTTGCTCAGGATTAACCTGCCGTGACCGTACCGGAAAATATTGTCCTGAGACAGGATCGCATGGAGAAAGTACTGGTGAACCTTCAGCAAATTACAAGTCAGATTAATGACTATTTACGACGACCTGCTAAGGGACAGATGCTGACTCCACCACAGCACGAATGTCCCAGAGAACGTTCTGCTCAACAACCTGAGAGAGGAATTCAGATCCTGGAGATAGAGAACCGCGACCAACCTAAAGCCCGGCATGAGCGTCGAGGAGATTGCATCTCCAAGGGAAAAGGCAAGGTCGTAGACTTGCCTCTGGTATCTGGTACTGAAAGTTCGAGCACTGATCGTGATCGTGGACAACCTTCCCGGAGAGTAACCATCAATCATGATTATCTTGAACACGAGAAAAAATGTCAATCAAAGAGTGTCTTTGAAAGGATCAGTAAGGAATCTCGACAGAATCCCACAGACCTGAGACAACATCTGGATCAGCGACATAGTCAGGAACGATCCACTTCGCATCATAATGAACAAAGTCGATCTCATCGCATTACTTCATTGGAATCCCTAAGGTCGCAGTAAACCCCACCTAACCAACCCGCCTTATATCGTGACAACGATCAGAGACCACTCCTACCACCAGTAAGAGAGAATGTTCTCCCTCTGAACGTCGATGTTCATAATCTGATGATTATTTTAGATGCACTTGCTGGTTGGGATGATGAGCTCGCTAATGGGTATCGTCAATCATCATTCAGCGAGGAGGTTCGAGCTGCCGCCTTGCCTGCTGGATTTAAACTTCTCATCATAAACACTTTTGATGGAAAAATTGATCCGCAGGAGAATATGGATCACTTCAGCGACCTGATGGAACTTTATTGTGTTGATGATCTCACATGTTGTATATGCTTTGCTGTAACTCTCACGGAAGCGGCGAAGAAGTGGTTCTGAGGACTCAAGTCTGACTCAATCTTGTCCTGGTAACAACTCCAGACTGCATTCTTGAGGTAATTTTAGGTTGCGAAGAATTTCACTGTTCCACTGGTCAGTCAGTCTGCTATTCGGAAAGGTCCGGAGGAAACTCTACGATCTTACCTAAATCACTTTACCTCAGAATTGGCAAAGGTCAACAACCCACCTGAAGGAGGAGTTTTACTCTAATGATGGCTAAGGTGCAACTAGAAACTAAACTCTGGGAAGATTTACTTGAGCAAGAATGCAGAACTCTTAAAGACTTCTATCGTAGAGTTAGTCAACATCTAAGGGTGGAATCTTCAAGGAAAAATCTTCGTAAGGTCACAAAGGAAGAAAGGAAGGATGCTGCTAAAGATGCGACCACAAACAACAATAATAATAAAAGGTTGAATAAAAGGAGTAATGAACAAACAACTGAAAAGTAGCCCTAACAGAAAAAGCAGGAGGTTCCAAAAGCTCCCATGAGGTTCAACAACTATACGATACTGAACGCACTCATAGATCATATTTATGCGGTCACGAACCAGCAAGAGAGGTATCGTCAACCGGAACCGATGAAAAGTGATAAAGCGAAGCGTGACCCTAACAAATTTTTTCGGTATCACAATGACGTTGGACACGATACTAATAACTGCTTTGCCCTGAAAGATGAGATCGAAAGATTTACTAAAGAAAGGCAGCTACGGCAGTACTCTAAACAGAATAATGAAAGGGGAGAAGAAAACCGATAGTGACCTCTAAAAATTCAGCGCGAGGTGTGAACTATTTTCAGAGGACCGCATGTTGGTAGAGATTCCAAGAGAGCGCAGGATAGGTATGCACGAGAAGCTCGGCAGTAGCCATTAACCAACGTCATGTACCTCAAACAGCGACCACGAAAGCTTCAGCAAGTACCGGATATGGATATTACCTTCGCGGAACAAGACGCGAGGGAAGTCCATTATCTACATAATGATGCATTGGTCATAAAGATCAATTGTGGAAGCACGTAACTATGGCGAGTATTGGTCGATAACGGAAGTGCTGTTGACATCCAGTATTACGACACCTTTAAAAAGATGGGGTTGAATGAAAGCGGCTTAAAGCTAGCCGTCACTCCACTCTACGGATTCACTAGTAACAGTATAATGCCTATGGGCATGATTGAGTTAATAGTCAACGTTAGAACCTACCCTAGGATTTCAATGGTAATGACCCAGTTTTTGGTTGTAGATTACCCCTCTGTATTTAATGCTATACTAGGAAGACCGACACTGAGGGAATTTCGAGCAGTAACATCGATCTATCATCTCGCTATGAAATTCCCGACTCAAAAAGGAGTAGGCAAGGTCCATGGCAACCAACATGATGCGAGGACTTATTATAACAACTCTTTAAAGCTCGTAGCAAAGGATGCAACACCTTGCACAATGATGGTCCAAAGCGAAGCGTCAGGCGAAACATCAGTCGAAGCGTTAGGCGAAACGTCAATCGAAATGACAAGCGAAGACCTCGACCCTCTAAAAATCGACGGAGAGGTCAAAATTGGACCCATTGAAGACTTGGAAGATTTGCTATTTGATAGGTCCTCGAAGATTTTAAAGATTGGAGCTAGGCTTCAAGAACATGTGAGAGCTTCATTGGTCGCTTTTCTGGAATCTAACTTGGATAACTTCGCGTGGCAACATTCGGACATGTTCAAGATCGATCCGAATATCATATATCACCGTCTTAATATAGATCCAACAAAGAAGCCTATGCGGTAGAAAAGAAGAGTTATGAATCCAGAACGCTACGTCGCTCTGAAAAAAGAGGTAGAAAAGTTGCCCGAGATTGGATTTATCAGGAAATCTTTTTATCCGAACTGGCTTGCAAACTAGTTTTGGTAAAGAAACCCAACGAGAAGTGGAGAACGTGCATCGATTTCACAGATCTCAACAAAGCATGCCCAAAGGATAGCTTTCCCTTTCTAAGAATTGACCAGCTTATAGATGCGACGTCGGGGCATGAACTCTTAAGTTTCATGAACGCATATTCTGGATACAATCAAATCCCCATGTACGAACTAGATGAGGAGCATACCTCGTTTATTATTGATCGAGGATTATACTGTTACAAAAAGATGCTCTTCAGACTCATCAACGCAGGAGCAACCTTCCAGCATCTTGTCAACATGATGTTTGTAAAATAAATTGGCAAGACAATGGAGGTATATGCTGATGACATGCTAGTGAAGTCGAATAAGGCCGAAGATCACATCAAACATCTTGATGAGATGTTCAAAATTCTCCGAAAGTATCAAATGAAGCTAAATCCTCAGAAATGTGCATTCGGGGTAGGATCTGGAAAGTTTCTGGGTTTTATAGTCAATCAGTGAGGCATTGAAGCTAACCCTCAGAAAATACAAGCGCTGATTGATATGCAATCTCCTTGCAAATCCAAAGATATGCAGAGCTTGGCAGGAAGAGTGGCCGCATTGAGTTGATTTGTATCCAAGTCGACGGATAAGTGCCAACCATTCTTTGAAGTATTGAAAGATTCGAAGAGATTCGAGTGGACGGAAGAATGCGAGCAAGAATTCCAAGAATTAAAAATATACTTGGGTTCTTCTCCACTCTTATCGAAACCAAATCCGGGGGAAGAATTATATTTATACCTCGCTATTTCTAAATATGCGACAAGCGCTGCGTTAATTTGAGAATATGAAAATATACATCGACCAGTTTACTACGTAAGTAAAAGATTACTCGATGCCGAAACAAGATATCCAGAGATGGAGAAATTGACATTAGCACTCATTGTTGTGTCCAGGAAACTTCGACCTTATTTTCATGCGTACACCATTAAAGTTTTCACGAACTTTCTATTAAAGCAGGTTCTGCAAAAACCCGAGGTTTCCGAACGACTACTTAAGTGGGCAGTTGAATTGAGTCAGTTCGACATCGATTTTCAACCTCGCACGATGATCAAAGGGCAAGCCCTTACAGATTTCATTACGGAATTCACATATAATGTCAATCTTCCCACTGAAGTAATCGAAAAGCCTGCTATAGATTTATCCAGATTGTGGAAGCTTTATGTCGATGGATCGTCGAACGAGAATAGAGCTGGTGCGAGCTTAGTACTAATTAGTCCTGAAGGGCACAATAGTCATTATGCACTTCGCTTCAAATTTCTAGCATCAAATAATGAGGCAGAATATGAAGTACTGATAGCCGGGCTAAAGCTCGCACAAGAAATAAAGGTCGAAGTGATTGAGGTATATAGTGATTCCCAGCTGGTCGTTTGTCAAGTGAATGGTGAATATCAAGCAAGAAGAAAGAGAATGATGGCTTATTTATAGGAGGTACAAAGATTATTCTCGACATTCACTGCCTATAATATTCAACTTCTTCCTCGCATTAAGAATACTCAGGCAGATACCCTAACTAAACTCGCCTCAACAAAAGATGCCGAATTACTAAAGGTGGTACCTGTCAAGTTTCTTACAAAACCTAGTATCGAAGCAGAGCTCCAAATAGCTATGACGGTTGATAAAAAATCAATGTGGGTAGATCCTATAATGAAGTATATACAAAATGGCAATCTCTCCGAAAACAAAGACGATGCAAAACGACTTCGAATGAAAGCAGCTCGCTATGTTATCTATGACGAGAAGCTTTATCGAAGGAGTTTTAGTGTGCTGCTATTGTTATTTGTCGATGAAGAAAAAGCGGACTACATTATGAGGGAAATTTACGAAAGAATATGCGGAAATCATTTCGAGCGGCAGGCACTTACGAACAAGATTCTAAGACAAGGGTATTTTTGGCCGACCATGAAGAAGGATACGATGGAATTTACTAGGAGGTGTAACAAATGCCAACGATTTGCAATGACCAGTCCATGGCCATTTGCAGTATGGGTAATTGATATTATCGGAACACTTCCATTGATGCGAGGTGGGTTGACGTATGTAGTGGTCGCAGTCGATTATTTCACTAAGTGGACAGAAGCTGAAGTTTTGAGTACCATTTCTGCAAAAAAGATGATAGATTTTGTTTATAAATCTATAATCTGCCGTTATGGTATACTACATACTATAATTTCTGATAATGAAAAACAATTTGACTGAGATGAGTTCCGTAACTTCTGCAACAACTTAGGCATCAAGAAGAATTTCTCCGCTGTTGTTCATCCATAAGCTAATGGACAGGTCGAAGTGATAAATAAAATACTTACATACAATATAAAGACAAAGTTAGAAGAGCATAAAGGAGCTTGGCCAGATGTACTCCCTAAAGTTTTATGAGCTTATCGCACCACTCAACGAACAACTACCGGAGAGAGTCTATTCTCTTTAGCTTACGGATATGAAGTAATGGTTCCGGTTGAAATTGGTGCGAGCTCTCTATGACGATCAACCTATGAGCAAGATTGCAACAAAATACTAATGAGGATTGAACTCGATCTTTTAGAAGAAAGGCGCGAGCAATCTCAACTTCGAATCGCATCATATCAACAATGCACTGCTCGATAACTCTACAGTCAGACGGAGAGGATTTAAAGTTGGTGACCTTGTTCTTCGACAAGTCCTACCTAATAATAAAGAGCACAGTGCTGGAGTATTTGGACCCTCTTGGAAAGGACCGTATGTTATTGATGCCATCATTCGACCTGGGATGTATAAGTTAGCTTGCACTGGCGGACAAAAGATCGAGCATGCCTGGAATACAGAACAACTTCGTCGTTATTATCAGTAAATTTTCATATATATCATGTTTTCGTCATTCATCAATAAAGATATCTACTTATTCATCATTCGTTGTTCGTCATTCGTTGATCGTCATTCATTAATTGTCATTCGTTATTCGTCATTCATTGATCGTCATTCGTCATCATCAATAAGGGTGTCTCCTCATCAATCATTCGATTTGGTATTTTTTATAGTTTTATGGCAGTCTTCGAACACCATAAGACTCGTGTGGCAGTGGGATCAGAATATTATCTCCTACTTGCTTCCTAAAGGATTATACAAAACGTCCATTTAGAGGAGTCAGAATTTTAGATCGTCGAAATATCTAAAATTCTTTAAAATCCTAAGATTTTCTCCTCGCTTCATGCCTTAGCATGTTGTATTACGCAATTTCCCTCCTCGAACAACAAAGTAACTAAGCAAAATGTTCATTGTTCGATGTGATATATTGCTATATTTACATTTTGTTATGGAACTTTTGAAAAACAGTATTGAGTTTGCATCACTTATACTTGCTGTTTTCTTAAGCGACCTAACCTATCCTAACACAATCATTTTAAGTGTGTTGGATTCAAATCGCAATAACGTACCGATCAGTCACTTAGTGATTGACTACTTGGTTAAATTAATTATCTTCTATATTACGACTTAGTGTGTTGATTGTTTTGCACGAATAAACGTCTAATAAAGCATTCATTTATTGATAAATGCTCGCACCTATATGCAAGCAAAGAAATACAAATAAGAAGAGACCAAGCCCGTATTGTTCTGAAAAAAATAATAAAATAAAAGAACATTATTATTGTGCAGACGTACTCGCTCCATCATCTCCAGTTTTGGTAGCTTTATCTTCCCTCCAACTCTAGACAAGCTCGACTACGTCTTCGCCAAGGATGGAAAAGTCGAAGTCAGAATGCTCACAGAAGATGTTATATATAATGGTTGATGAGGCGATTTCACTGGCTTTGTCTTGAAGCTCCTTAACTTCAGTAGCCTTGAACTCTTCAACAGCCTTGCGAGCCGCTTTTGTTGTCACCTCCTTCATGCGATCTGGATGCTCGGAGATAGCCTTTTCAAGCTCTTTAATTTTTTCCTCGGGCTTCTCCTTTTCGAACTTCTCTTTGGCCAGACCTACGAGCAGCTGCTGCCTCTCTAAATTGAAGGCTTTTTTCTCCTCCTCGCGAGCCTTCTCCGAGTCCTCGAATGCTTGGGTTATCTCTTCAACTTTTTCGGCCTTCTCCAAACACTCAAGGACTGGGTCATGCATCAGGATGGCAGCTGCAACAGTCTGAAAATATAACACATCAATACCAGAAAAATACGGTGAAAAGAGAAAATAGAAGATGTTTACATTTGCCAACATCCTCATCGCAAAACCAAAGGCAACCTTGGTAGATCGTCGCTTCATCCTCTCCCAGCCATCTTCGGAAGTGAAGCGATCAATGAAGGCTGCACTCATACCAGCTTTCTCCGGTAATTGGTTAAGGAGTGCGAAGAGCTCCTTGTCCTTATCAACCTGGTTTGGTTCCGAAAATATGGCAGTCTCCTTGGATGGTTCGGGATGGCTCACAGTTTGAGGCTGTGGAGGAGACGAGCTTGTCGAGATATCCTCGAAAGCGACTCTTCGTTTCTTAGAAGTGTCGACCTTCTCTTTCCCTTTTGACGTCGATGGAGGTGTGCTCTCTGGCGTTTTGGACTTTGCCATAGATCCCAGAGCAGAAGGCGGTACTCGCAGTCCGCTACCAATAACCATTTCTGTATAGATGTGAGTTAGCATGCGAGGTGACATAATATGATGATGATAAAAAATATATATATATATATATAATTACCTTCTTGCTGTTGAAAAGTTGGTGGTGATGCAGTTTTTGAAGATGATGGTTCCGAGGTTGTAGGGGTGGCAAGTGCTTTTCATTTCCTAGGTTTGGAAGACGAGGAACTCTTTTCCGTCTGCTTCTTCAGCTTCTTCTTCAAGCTCGAGAGTCTGATCGAACGGACGGTGGGATCTGGGAACGCGACTCCCCTTGGAAGCAGACCACAAGCGACTAAGTTTTGGGAAGTCCCAAGCTTCTTCCAATCGAATTTCTCAATCGAAAAGTCGTTGATTCTGTACACTCTTGTGAGCTATTCTTTGGAAAGTCTAAGCCATTCCCTTTTATCTGCGATGACCTACGAGTGCGATCAGAATAATATGATTATACAAAAAAGGCGATAAACTGAAAACTACCTACCAGGACTCTGAACGAAGCCGTTATCCGTATAATTATTGCGAACCCCATAGATAGTTTTTATTGCTTAGTTTGACCACTTGCTCGTATAAAAGAAGTCGAAGTCTGATGGGTTTGATTTTACTTGGTAAAACTAAGCGAACTCTTCAGGAGTGGGGGTTTCCAAACCTAGTTTGTGGTATAGTATGTATAGACCTACTATGTTTCTATAAGTGTTTGGAGTTAATTGAAAAGGAATGACTCTATAATAATCGACGATGGACTTTATGTAAAGATGAAGTGGGAGGTGGACCCTATATTTGAGAACTACTTCAGAGAATGAAGCAATTCCGCGAGGTAGTGTATGTGGTAGATTGAACTCTATGGGAAGGCGAAGGGGGATGGCGAACTTGTAGTTGTGCAAGATCTTACTAAGCCTGTTCGTTGTGCTGCTCGTCCTCATATTGGTACATGACCAGTCTCCCTCTACATATTGATAACCTGTTACGAACGCAGGGGCATCTCTAATATGCCGGGGCCATTGGTCTTGAGGAAGGTCGCCTATGCGAGGACTACTTTGCCTGACCCTAGTTATCTCAACTCCAGGCTCTGGCTTATGATAATCTTCGAGGTTTATGGAGCTAACACTAGTATTAGAAGATTCTCCTGAGAATGTATTCCCTTCCCTAAAATCCTTACTACTAGACATTTGAAAAGAAATATGTATGAATTTAGTCGTATGCGAGCATCAGGGACCTTAGCTATATGCGAGCAGTTTTGGGGTCTCATCCTAGGATCAACAAGCTACTCATCGAATTTTTTTTAATCGATCTACGAATTCATAAAAATCATTCGAGCAATTCATTAAGAAAAATTAATAAAAAACTCTTTCATGAGTTTATCTCTGTCAGTCATCTAAAAGAATCTATAAACCAACGAAGGGGATCTAAAAATTTCTATTTCATAGTCCATCCGAATACGGGATGGATTTATGTTCAGAATATTTAGGCTCTACGGTTTGTTCCTATTTTCTAGAAATAGGATATGTAAATAAGAGTTTTGGAAAAATCGAAGAACAAGAGAGAGAAAGATATATACTAACCTTTCTTTGAAGACAGAGGGACCAAGATGACGTCTGAAGGATTGTGATGATAACTTCGTCGTAGAAGATGACAAAGTTGTGCAAGCTGAGAAACAGAGAGACGCCAGAAGGGTTGCTCTGTGAATATTTCGGGTTTCGAGAGAAATAACAGATGATAGGTTTTTTGAAGAGGAGGTAGATTTATTTTCGATATATATGCCTCAAGCGTCATCAAATCACAGCCGTAGATCAAGGTATTTAATTTTTAGATCCAAAGGCCGAAGTTCACGCGGGATTTGATTTTTTCTGAAATTAAATCAGTATCTTTTCAAATTTTGAATAGATTCGATTTAAGATAACAGCTGGCATCATCGCTACCAATGTGTCTGTTTTAAAAAGGAAAAGAAGAGAAAAGTTTCCTCGAGTTTTGCTATTCTTCTTAGAAAAGGTGACACGTGGTTTTATCTGTCAGAAAAATATGTGCGTGATCTTGAAAAGGTAAGATTTGAGATCTGGCGACTCTTCAAGGGTCTCAAGTCTAGGTCATAACATCGCATTTTTTAAACTCACACTTCTAGTAGATGGAAGCTCCATTTTGTCCTAAAGAACTAATAGAGCTGGGGGGCAATTGTTGTGCGGTCTAAAAATTCTATAGTTGGTCAATACCAAAAAGGAAAAAGTTGACCAAGTAAACGTGTCAGGTCACATGAGAAAGAATTAAATGCGACCTCTTCCAAAAGAGTTATGTGTGACCTCCACCGCATTAGTTAGTGCAACCTCCTCCGAATGAGTTAAGTGCGACCTCCACCGCATAAGTTAGTGCGACCTCCTCTGAACGAGTTAAGTACGACCAGAATGAAAAGGAAACTAGACTAAGCTTCGTCAAACGGGTAACCTACCAAGAAAGGGAAACAAAAGTTTCTCTTTAAAGATCGACAGTCATCTCATTTAAGTGATTACCCAGTTATATTGTTACTAAAATTGTATTGCCCGATTATACAGTTACCCATTCTCACAATTAGGAAAGATTGAGCTATCCTTACCTATATAAAGGGAGTTTAATTTTTCACCCAGGAGATCTGGGATCTATATCTTTGAAATCTTTGGATAACTTTTTAAACTCTTGCTTCTTCTTTCCGGACAACACATTGTAATTTTGAGCTCTTGTAATTCTCTAGAAAATAGTAAAATACAGTTGACGTAAGCTCATCTTTTTTGGGACTGAACCATTATAAAATTCTTGTCTATTTATTTACTTTAGTTAATTAACCATTTTCACATACAAGACACATCTTGTAATTTTTCTAAATTTATTGTTGACAAAATCTCCGTCAACACATCATAAACCTACTATTATGTGAATGATTGAAAAAAAAGAGCAAGCTAAACTAGGCCCATAAAACAAACCATAACTTTTCCCTTTGAGCTGCACACCATATAGGACCTATCCGATGATAAATTAAACATTCATCGCGAGAAATAAGCTCAAATTCGAAACCTCGTTGAGCTTTACTCTAGCCTTAAAAGGCTACATTTAGAAAAGAGAAAAGAAAATAATAAGAAAAAAAAAATTAAGAGCAAAAAAAAAAAATATATACAATCAAAAAGAAAGTGTCTTACGTAAAAAAAAAAAAAAAAATTCAAATAATTATTTTATTATTTTTATTAAAATTTTAAAATTAATATATAAAATTGTTTTAGTAAATTCACTTCACAGAAAATTTCGTTTTCTTTTTATCTTTTGAAGAAAAATATTTGTGTAGAATCTACCATTTTTCTCTTTATTTCTCTTTTCTTTTCTATCAAATAATTCAACTTTTAGTTTCCCTCCGCACTTTTTCTCTTCATTTTCTTTCTTACCAAGCATAACCTAAATCAACTAATTGTCAATGATTGAAATGAATTGTCTATGTTGCTAACCATTGAGCTTTAACAAACTTAAAAGTGCTTGTATTAGTATAGTAAATAGAAATCATCGTTGATTAAAAAAAAAAAAAGATAGTAATCGTCGAATTTTGAGGCTCGAGTCCATGAACGTTGTCGTACGCCCAGAATGGGCTCAAATTTCGGAGACTAAGATCATGGACCTGGACATGGACATCCAATCTACAGAACCAAAATCAGAATATCAGATTCAGAGATACCAGACGCTGAAATCGTATTCGTATCCCATCTGTCCCATGAAAACATAACGTTAGTATGTGGGTTATTGTGGAAATCCGCAAAGCAATAGTCAAAATTACAGAGAGTGATCTCTTTTCTTGGTTGCCAATTAATTAATTGGTTTAAGTTTACACCTTTCAATCAATCACGTCCTGCTCTCTAGACTCTACTCTTTACTGCACCACAGCCTATAGACGCAGTGTAGCTGTAACTTAGTCTTAAACCACTCCCTCATGAGTAAGAGAGGAGACTGCCGCAACCCACAGATTGTCGTTTTGCTTCTTAATATTCTGTTCTCATACGTAAAGTTAATCTTTTGGTCACCGATAAGAAAAAAAGAGAGATCATAAGAAAAAACCAAAAAGAAACAAAAAGAGAATTAGATGTTTTATTCCTTTTTTTCCTTTTGGGTTTTTTTTTTTTTTTCTAAATTGAAGAATTAGTTTTGTTAACGAGCGTGTGTACTACTCGCATCACTCTACCTAAGAAATAGCTGAGAATAACAGGCACACGGCAGGAAATATAAAAAGCAAACAATGATATCATTCCAGTATGAAAGCAGCATCTCGTGATCTTCTAATGTAGATACCACTCTGACTCTAAGGACTTTAGATTTCATTTGAAAAAGGCCCAAAGCAAACTTGCTTTGACACCATATATAGGCCCATTCTCGATTGCACAGTTTCCACTTTCCAACTCCATAAAAAAAAAAAAAAGAGACATTCTCACTCAAATCAGTTGCTTTGTGACTCACTGACTTGTGAATATTGACACCATTATTAAGTCATAACAAATGTCATATTCTTAAAGGGGCATTTTACAAATTACTATACAATAATACAATTGAATATTCTTTATAGAATTGTAGTTATCAAAACGTTATGAACTTTTTATTTTTATTTTTTCAAAAAGACAATATTTGCAACCGTAGAAAACGAAAGCTTATAGAAATCAAACCCAAATACATAAAAACAGCAACTGAGTGATTAGATCAAAATCTTGGCAGTGGACAAATTGCACCATAGTGCCCTCTGACTGAGACAGTTTTCACTCAATAGTAATCAAATTTAGATCTATAGCTGCATAGCATCATATCATCTCACTTTCTATTATTACCACCTATTGTACCAAGCTACAATGAATTCAAACAAGACAGATGCTAGGATCAAAACAATCAACGACTACAAAAAAGTCAATCTATACCAAATCCGCGGGAAAGCGTTTACTAAAGATGATCACCACCGTTGGTTCATACAAGGGTTTGAATTTTCGTCTCCGAAATGACCTGCACCGTTGATTATCTCTTCGTTCGTTCGTTCTCCATTGTCACCTTTCTTGCTCCTGGGACCCACCGAAACAACGAGGGTTCTGATCGTACGGATCAGATCGAATCCCTCTATGCAACAACAAACCGCACAAGAATCCTCCAGAGCAGTGAGATGTGGCCTTCAAACCTCGCGAAACGGGCAAATCTCTGATCCCATTCCAGTCCTTGAGCACCGTGGATCCCGTCGACGACGATGACGTGGACGATTCGTCCCCCTCGGATAAGTCCTCCGACTCGGCGCGCGAGTTCTCGCGAGACTCGTCGGAGTAGCTCCACGACTCCATCGAACGATCTTTCCGGCTCCGGCGGCGGAAGCTCTCCCTCATGAGGTCGCGGTACCCGATCGCGGTGATGTCATCGGGCAGGGCAGGGAAATCGGAGCCGGAGATCACCATCGCACCGATGTTGAGAACGCCGTGGAACCTACCAGAAGGTCGCCGGATCTGGAGCGCAGTAAACGACGGAGTCTTGGAGCCGGCGTCGAGGAAGTTGCCGATGAGGAATCGGACGGTCCCGATGGAGGAATCGCGGATGCGACCGATGGCGTAGATCTCGACGTAGACTCCAGAGGTCTCGCTGGAAAGGAACTCGGGGGTGACCCGGAAGAGGAACCGGTCGTTCCAGGTCGGGTTCTCGGATCCGACCCGGTCGATCCCCGTTCGAAGCTTGGTGGATGAGTCGACCCAGGCGAGCGCGTAGGTCTGCATCCGCCTGGAGGATGGTGGTTTGAGGCGTTGGGCGGAGATCAGGTTGATCTCCAGTACGTGCGTCATTTCTCCGTTCTCTTTCTTCATCTTCGGGCAAGATCAACGGTCTTGGTTTGATCAAGAAAGGAAGGAAACGAATTGACGATCATGATTCGATCCGATTCGAGGGGAGTGGCATTTTCGGCAGTTCATACAGCAGGTGAACAGAAGAGAGGGATACAGGGTGTATTTTTTAGGGAGACGGAAATTTCGGGGTTTACAGCTGTGATTTAACTACAAGAATTAGTTTGTTTCGGTTAAAAGTCCCAATGGCTGGGAATTAGGAACATACTCTGTTTGATAAATAAAATAAAAACCACCTATTTACTTTTTCCGAGGTTAACAGGGGAAAAAAAAGAGAAGAGAGAGAGAAAAAAATAAGAAGATTATAACTTAGTAGTTTTTCTCCTCATGTGAGCATATGCCAAAATTTTAGAATGATGATCTTTTAGTAGATATTTTTTTTTCTTAATTTTTGATAGAATGAATCCTATGATTAACCTCTAAACCATGACCTGATTCCATTTTGACCTGATAAACTTCAGAACATTCCTGTTCTCACATCCAACGTTTTGTTTTATTCAGTACTTGCCATAACTAGATTTTATGTGAGAAAGGTTATACAAAATCTGTGACATGTTCTGGTATTGAAACTTAGGGAAAGAAAAAACATATATAACTGAGTTATCTAATGTTCTCCTATTGTTTCTGAAAATAATACCATTTCCCCTTAGCATGAAACAAAGTAGAGTACTCATTATAAGAATAGAGAAACTAGTAGCAAGCAAAAAATTTTGAATTGGAAGTTCCAAACACCAATAAATGTAGGCAGAATTATAAAAAAAAAAAAAAAAACAAAAAAGAAGTGTTTAAAACAAAGCCTTCGTAATTATTTTAATATTACACAATAGGAAAGGCACATAATAGACATAAAGTGATAATGAAAGCCCACACCAAAACAAAGTGGAGGTACATTTGTTAACAGACAAACTGAATAAACCGTCACCAAACTGCTTTCTCCTCCTACAGTCACATTTCAGCATTTGACACGTGAGGATCCACATCCATGTGGTGAAGCTCTATTCTGTCTTGTCCTTAGTTTTCGCCTCTTTGACAATTTTTTCTCCAAGTCTTTGACCCTTCCATTTAGGCTGGAAATAACATTCAACTGTTGTTTTCCCACTTCAATCAGCTTCTCCATCATCTCCCTCAGTTTCTCATTCTCTTCTATAAGTTGTTTGTCGTTTTGGCTCCCTACCATCTCAGCTCCCTCTTGTGCATGCAAGTCAGCTGAGACCTGGTAGTTGCTGATTTCTAATTCATACGACACGTCGTTCTTCTTCTCATCAGTTACACATTCTGCATGGTCCCCTGTTTCAACTTTCATCTCTCGAGTCTCTTTAATACACTCATCTGTAATGGCTAGCGTCAAGTCTTTATCATCTTCTTTATTTTTCTCACTCGTCATTTCCTTCGGTGCTGCTGTTTCTGCTGATACGTAGTCATCTTCATTTAAAACATTTTGAGTTCTCTCTTCCCCAAGCGAGATCAGTGGTTGCAACGGCTCCTTGTTCTCCTCAGATCTGTCTTCTACCGATTCCTTTGTTTCATCAATAGGCTTCTCCTCAAGTACTTCATCTGGTTTCTGAACTTCAATTGGAGTGTTATCTTCAAACGAAGTCATTTCAGTTGTACTTTGGAATTCATTTACCTTCCCTGGGTGATCACCATTACTCTCCATTTCAGTAGAAGATGAAGGATCATCATTAATTGCCCCTAAGGGCAGTTCTGCTAATTCATTCATCTTAAAATCTTTCTGTGTCTCCATCAACTCCTCAGCTTTATCTTCCACCTCAAGTTGTTCATCCTTTTCGGACTCAACATGTTCATCATCGATTACTTCCAATGCATCCAAGGTATTCTCTTTGTTATTATCTACATATTTTGCATCAACAGCTTCCACAGAACTTACCTGCTTATTAGAATCATTCTTTTCTTCCTTTAATGGCACTTCATCAGCTTGCTTATGTACAGGAACATTATTTACTTCTTGTGTCTCCATCAATTCAACTTTACAATCTTCAGGCACAACTCTGTCTCTCACCTCATCTTTGTGCTCCGTAATGGCTTCTGAATCAGGCTCTTTTGGCTTCACGGGCACAACTCTGTCTCTCGCCCCATCTTTGTGCTCCGTAATGGCTTCTGAATCAGGCTCTTTAGGCTCCATGGGCACAACTCTGTCTCTCACCTCATCTTTGTGCTCCATAATGGCTTCTGTATCAGGCTCTTCAGGTTCCATAGCCATTGATAGTTGGTTTTCAACTTCAGATAACAACGGCAACACTGTATTATCAGAGGCAAAGGGTAAGGTTTCCTCACCTTTGAATCTGTCCAAAGACTCCACGGATTGAAGCAGCTGATCTTCGGCTGATTCTACCACTCTATGAGAGCTTTTTGAGATGTCATCAGAACTTCCGCTGCCTCCTGTTTCTTCCAGTTCTTCCTTATTTAGCTCACTTTCATCATTTTCAACCTTAGATACAAATTCTTCCACAGGTTCAACCGGGCACGTCTCTGATTTTGGTTCTTCAGATTTTTGGATAGCAAAAGAGTCGAGTTTCTCCTGAAGAGTTACAAGTTCCTTTGCCAAGGATTTTCTGATATCTCTAAGACTTGGGAGAAGACCCTATTAAGTAGGACAAAAGGAAAATGAGCATTTCTGTAAGTATAAACATCAATTATTCTAGCAAGCCACAAATAAATCAACGTATATTAAGGAATCAAAAGATATTCTCTTCCTCAAGAAAACATTTTCATGAACGGAAAAGATTTGCATTCACTTTCAACTGAATATGTGAAAACCGTTGGAAATGTTACAAACATACAAAGTACTAAAGGAGCCATATCACGGCCTTCAAAGTTATTATAGGACTAAAGTTTGAAAAAGATACTGTCAAAGACAAGATTATGATAATGAATAATGACAACTAAATGACATAATGTAACTAAAGAAGCCAGTAAATACCTGAATGGTATCTAGTTTGAGCAGAAGTCTCATGATGGTTTCTCCAATTACAGCTTTCTGCTTCTCATCTTTTTGGGCATCAGAAGTTGACTCCAAAGCTTGAACATGATTCCGAACATCAGCCATCTGCTCACGAACTTCAGCTATTTGCTTCAGTTTCTTAAGGTGCTCGGATCTCCTTATGTTAAATCCACGGTAGGCAGATTGAATACGTACAGCGGCTTCTACATCTGACAATGTCTTCTTTTCGAGCTTCCTCACATCACCAGACTTCTCTGGCTCTTTAGCTTTATTTCTCTCTTCCATTTCGTCAGTTGTTGTACCCGCCTCCCTTGCTGCTGCGGCCTTCATAAGATGACATTCATCACCGTCATTACTTGGTTTCTCACTATTAGGCTTTTCGGTCACGTCAGCATTGGGCTGAGTTGGCGAATGGACAGGAACCCAATCACTCTGATGTTCAACATTGCTCCGGTCGACTGTCTTCTGAATCACCATAATTTCTTTTGGCTCCACCTTTTTGCTCTCACTTGGAGTACTTTCATGCAACTTTGAATCTTGGGATACCTTCATCTCATTTGAGTTCTTTGCGGAACGTTCTTTGGCACTAGGAGGACTAGGAGACCTAGAACTTCCGTTTCCATTCTTCTTTCTAGGCAAAGGGTCAACTCTTAGACAAACAGGAGGTAACTTAGGCGATTCTGGTGGAGGTGGAGATTGTCTTTTACCATTGGTTCCGGAAGGCTTGCTTGTTAATCTCTTCTTCTCATTGTCTTCTGACTTCTTTACCTCTTTACATGGTTGATCAATCTGCTTCACAGGAATGATTTTCTGAGTAGCACTATTGTCCCCCACTTTCTGAGTAGCACTATTGTCCCCCACCTCTGTCCCATTCCGAGAAGCAAGATTCTCTTTACTGAATTTGGAGTTTGTACCATTGTCACCACCAATTTGCCTTACCGGAACAAACTTGAATGTAAATGGCCGATTTTCAACAAATTTTGGAGAGCCACTTGCTTCCTTACTGTCCTTGCCTCCAACTTCTTCCTGCTTTCTATCATGAGAAGGCATCCAAAAAATGGGAAACGGAAATTGTCTCATTTGGTCCTCACTCTTCTGTTCCTGATTAGCAATCACATCCTTCTTATCCTTATGTCCACCCTGGTCTTCCGCTTCACTCTCGTAAGGCATCCAAATAACTGGCTTCTTTTGCTCCTCATTCTTCTGATCACGAGTTCTCTTCTCATCTCCGACAGTCATCAGATGCCGGAGCCTGTCCGCGTCAAGAGGGAACCATCCATTCCAGATATTTTGCTCCTGTTCTTGAGAATTCTTCCTCTCAACTGGCTTAGTCTTGCGTGGAACACTTTCATGCTCCACCACCTTAGCTTCGTCTGGAGGCTTCCTCTGCTCTCGCAATCTCTCTTGCGGAATCCACACAACCGGATACGGATACTGCTTCATGGGAGCTGGGACAAACGAATAATTTCCTTTCTTTTCCACTACATCAGGCTCCTGCTCCTCAATCTTCAAACCCATATCTCCCTTCTGGTGGCCGGGGTGATGAGGACAAACACAACAGTGATAGCTCCAAGGCGTGTTCTTGTCATATCTGGGCATCTCCATCGAACAATGCGGGGGAGGAACATAGGAAACAGGGCAGGCCTCACGATATGGAGTAGGGTACCCTCCATAGCAGTGTAATGGCGATGGCATTGGTTGAGGATAAGAGGGTCTGTAGGCATGAAAACCAGGGAAGTTTCCATGGCTGCAGCAGGAGTGGAAAGGTGCGGGATAGCCATAGCTGCCATTGTAAGGCCAAGGCTCGTATACCATTGGAGACTTGGTTGGATCCACCTGGGTATAGGCTGGGAAAGCCCGGTATCCAGTTTGGTTTCGTTGGTGCGGGTATGAGTCCATATGCCTGTGTACGGGCATCATTTTGAAAAGAAGCTTCTATGATCTGGTAACGAGAAATTACCAAAGACACAAGAGACATGGATATTAGAAAACGACAAGAAATGAAGAAATGACGACAATTCCACAATGGCCACACGTGGAGAAATTGAAAATAAACGTAAACCACAGCCAGCATCGACAAATGACAATAATACTGCTAAACGACAATTACTTTAAAAGCGACATGAAATACTAAGAAACTACGACAATTAGAAAAACTAAATCCAATTAAGAAACTATAGTTGCACTCGAAATGAGAGAAAATAAAAAGTAATGTGAAAATGAGACAGGCAGTGATTCGAGAAAAAGACAATTGAATCCAAATAACAAGAGAAGCGATATTAATCTTAGATAACGGCAATTAATTGCTTATACGATTCTTTTGTAAGCCGCGAAAAATAAAAAACGACTGACAAATTGCAAGCAAGAGGTAGAAACGACAATGAATTAGACAAAGACGACACACAACAGTTGAAGAGCCACAAGCAAGATTATTGGGAAATGACTCAAAGTAGAAATACAACAGGGACAATTCAACAGGCGACAACAAAATGATAAAACGACAAGAGCAAAAAACGATCAGCCACTAAACAAAGGTGAATCAAACGCAAAAAAAAAAAAAAAAAAAAAAAAAAAAAAAAAAAAAAAAAAAAAAAAAAAAAAAAAAAAAAAAAAAAAAAAAAAAAAAAAGAAGAAGAAATGCAACTTACAGTTTCTATACTACGTGGAAATACCGAAAAACGACGAAAAAGCAAAAGCTCCAACCAGAAGATTCCACTATCCAAATGACTCAGTTATCGGTCCACAAACCCGGAAATTGAAATGAAATCGGATCCTCCTCCTTGGCTTGATTGTCTTCGCTAATGGGATTTTATTTTCTGTCTTAGAAATCTAGTGACTCAAATATTAGCCTTTTTATATATCTACATGATGGTCCCAATTGGGAAATGGAGAACGGAAATAATATCTCACTCCGGACTTCGAGAGGTTTCGCGCCTGATCTAACGGTGAACTTTCTCGATCTTTCTTCTCTGCCATGTGTGATGACTTAATTGGTCATTCATTGGAAAAGGCTATGATTGAGTACGTGCGGTTTCAAACTTGAATTAGGTTGTATCGGACACGTGTCAATATTTGACGTGTCACCTTGTCCCAAGAATACTCTGGTATGGGTTCATGGAAATTTGATTGATGATTTGCGGGTCGTGTTTCGGTGGAACTGATGACAGGAGATGCTATCCGATTGACGACATTGCCAAGTAACAAATGCTAAATGCTACAATATTAAGGATCTTTCTAGGCCAGGAAAGTTCTACATAATCAGGTGTTGGTATATAATTTCTATCATCTAGATTAAAATCTATCCATTAAAACAATAAAATGCAGTCCACATTTGTGTTTTGAAAAATTATAATGACCTGAATAAGAATTTGACAACACTTTTCCAAGAGTTCACGTGATAATGTTGCATAAGGTGTGATTTGTTATTTTTAAAATTTGTAAGAAGTATACGGTTTTATATGTGTTATTTTTTGAAATAATGTATTTATTAAGATTATTTATAATTTTATATGTTATTTTTTGGAATTATATATTTCTTTAAATCTATAAAATTTTATGTGTTGTTTTCTGAAATCATATACTTTTTATCGTATACGATTTTATGTGTTATTTTTTAGAATTAAATAAAGACTCCAAATTTTGAGTTTAAAGAACATATAAAATTCATCACTTCTCATTACTTTTACAATACTTCTTTTCCTAACAAAATGAGCCCGGTATATTCACTCGCTAATTTCAAAAAAACTCAATATCCTACACCAAATAAAGAAATCTCCAAGATTCTGTTCCCACCCAAATTTTATTCCATACCAAGTAATTCCTTATTTCTCGACAATATAAATATCAGTTTCTCGACCTTTCTTTTTATTTTAAAAAAAAATCTCCTTTGTCCTTTTATTTGCTTGAAAAAAAAAATTTGGCTGTTGATAGTCCACATTTATTTTTTGAAAAATTATTATGACCAGAATAAGAATAAGAATTTGACAACAATTTTCCAAGAGTTCACGTGGCTCGTTGATATTTATTTCTCAACCATATAAATATCAGTTACTCGAACCATTTTTTTTCTTTTCATTTGTTTTTTTTTTTTCCGAAATTTCTCCCTTTTTTGGTTTGCTTGAAACAAAAAAGTTGGTTCTTAATAGTTTAAACTAATGAGTTACTTTTCCTCAAAAGAAAAATCATTTACTTCAAAATTTGCTTAACTAATTAATTTCCATAATGATGATATAATAATAATATATACTAATGACCACTCTATATCAATTAATTTACCGAGCTCAATAACCTTCTTTAATCCTTCTTTTGCAAAATAACTTTATCTCTCTCTTATCCTTCTTTTTTCTTCCTTTTGTTATATATATATTTTTCTTTTTGTTATAATTTGTTTTAAACTCCTATTTTTCTGACATGGAAGGGAAAACTAAAATGCTCTGTCGAGCTCAACAAAGTTCAATTGAATCTATTTTAAATGAATCAGTTGAGAGCTCGATAGAGATTTTTATGATTTTTAAGTTAGAAATTTGCCATTTTAGACTTAAAAACATTTGATTTCAATTAATTGAAAGAACCAACTTTTAAACTGTCCAATTATCAAATTTTTTTTTTTCCCAAAAAAAATTTGAGATGGTTTTGAAGTTTTTAGAAAAGGAGTATTATTAGGAATACAAAGTTTTATTAAAGAGATGATACTGAATTAATAACAGTTTTAAAATTTTATGAAATAAAAAGGAAGTTTTTCATTTATATACGTAACTTTAAAGGCAGAACTCGTGTTTCAAAAAAAAAAAAAAAAGAAAAAGAAAAAAGGCAGAGCTCGAGCCTATCATGAATTCGTAGGATTTAGACAGACATTTATTTTTTTTTTTCTTTTTTGAGTGGAGAATTTAGACATTTAGTTTACTTTCAAACTTCTATCAAAACCGAAAAGCTTATTTATAAAATGCAATAATAAATATTTACAGGATGCTCTCGAATGTTTAACCCATAAATGTTAAAGATCAATAACAAATTGAAGAACCTCATTAGTGTATTTATTTTAATTAAAAAAAAAAAACTAAATGATTTCAGTAAAGCATTAGATATAATTTCTGGGGTCAAACGAATTGTCTAAACTAAGCATAAAAATCAAGAACAAAATTTGATTGAAATAATTTAAAGAGTTTTAGATATATGGCACTTACACGGAAAGCACTACATGCACTTACTTCACGTTCTGAATTAATCTAAATGATGGAATAAAAGAGGGACGACATGGAGTCAAACTAGCCACCAAAGTCAAGCAATCCATTAGTGGGAAACACTAATTCCCCTTTGACATGCTTGACAAACACAATGTTTCACATTACAAAAGCTTGGTCATTTAATTACCATTTCCATGACTGGAATTCATATTAGATTAGTATACCACTATGAATACGAGAATTTTCAATCTCGACTTAAAACGTCTGATTTGGGCTAAAGACTCGGGAGGAAATCGAAATTTTATTCGTAACAATTTGCCTATAAAAAGATGCAAAATTTAATGATCAGCAAGCACAAAACCCGAACCAAATAAATAAAACAATAACTACTTTCTTTTCATCAAAATGACATGCAAACTGTCAGCCCCGTTGGCACTAATTTTTCTTGTGTTGTCTGTTTTGATCAGCATCTCTTATGCTGGTACGATAGTGGTCTATTGGGGTCAGAACGGGGGCGAAGGTAGCTTGGCGGATACTTGTGCTACAGGCAACTATGGAATTGTCAACATTGCCTTCCTGGCCACCTTTGGCAATGGCCAGAACCCAGCGCTCAACCTTGCTAGCCACTGTGACCCCGCCAGTAATGGATGCACCGGTTTGAGCAGCGAAATCAAAGCGTGCCAAAACCAGGGTATCAAGGTCATGCTTTCCATTGGTGGTGGTGCTGGTAGCTACTTCCTTTCCTCCGCCGAAGATGCCCAGTACGTATAAGACTGAAAAAAAAGCTTTGGTATCATTTTGATTTAGTCCTTGGTTGGATGCGAAGAAATTTCCCCAGTTATATATACATTGTTACTATGTTAATTTCACCATAATGTTTTATGTATATTATAGCTGACTTAGATTTTTGTCACATGTTCAGGAGTGTTGCACAGTATATATGGGACAATTTTCTCGGAGGCCAATCTGGCTCTAGGCCATTAGGTGATGCGGTGCTTGATGGGATTGATTTTGATATTGAGGGAGGCACAACTCAACACTGGGATGAACTTGCCAAGGCTTTGAACGGGTTCAGCCAGCAGAGGAAGGTTTACTTGACCGCAGCTCCTCAATGTCCCATCCCGGATGCCTGGCTAAGTGGTGCACTTAACACTGGCCTATTTGACTATGTCTGGATCCAGTTTTATAACAATGCTCCTTGCGAATATTCTGGAAATGCGGACAATTTGAAGAGTTATTGGAACCAATGGACATCGATCTCGGCTGGACAAATATTCTTAGGCTTGCCCGCATCGACTGATGCGGCTAGGAGTGGCTACATCGCGCCTGATGTGCTCTCATCTGAAGTATTACCAACTATTAAGAGCTCTTCCAAGTACGGTGGTGTTATGCTTTGGTCTAGGCAGTATGACCAAGGCTATAGCTCAGCTATTAAGCCTAATGTTTAAATTATAAAGCCTTAATGCGGCATCTTCCTGGAAAGATTTCGATGGACGATTTGGCCTCTACTTATATAAAATAAAGCTACTACCTTATAATTAATTCTAAGCCTAATTTATCTGTAGTATCATATGTTTGTATAAGTAGTTTATCTTTGTTTATTGCGTGCCACGTGATGCAGAAGCATAGTGGGTAGAATAAGGCTGATGGCTTGGAATCAGATCAGACCTTCGAGGGAAAATTCATTACTAAAGCAAAGCTTCAAAATTATAATCTCTAGAATCCCCTGTCCTGGTTCTCCCTCAAGCATATAACAAATGATTTCGTCATGCTCTGAGATAAACATAACTATATCTTCTCATGACAGAGTGGACAGAGTTCCAAATTCAAGACTCAAAACTGATACTGTTTGAATTGACTGATAAATCTTGAAAAGATCTTAAAGAACTTAAATTGTGAAAGAGAAGAACAATAACAAGCCAACTCCTCTCCTAGTTCCAAATAAATTTCTAATCGTATCCGGCTAGATCGCTTGTACTATGTATATATGTTGGAGCGGTTTCTCACCAGCCGTCCACGTGTCTCGAACTGCTGATGCTGTGTTCTCTAACTGTCCACGTGTCCTTGCTGTCTCAACGCTCTCTGAACTCCAAGCAAGATCGGAGAGGCGGGGGTGGCTACCTGCAAAAGCTCTCCGATGTTTAAGTCAGTGGTTTATCTTTGTGTTGGATAGCAAGGAAAATATTTCAGTATGAATATCTATTTCTATTCTTTTAGTTCACAAACTGTTTTATATATATCAGCTTTGTTGCGCGTACATGCCCCTCTCGGGAACGCATGGCTTCTATATGTATAGTCCTGAGATAGTGAACAGCCTGGTTCTCTCTCCCTAGAATGAGTACCTTTCACCTCAAGATCTTTTTTAACCGTCATGGGCCGAGATTTCTGTGATCTCCCTTGTGCTACCGTGGCCTGATTTTCGCCGCCTCCTACGGCTTCAATCTGTCAGGAGTAAGATTTGGGCAAATCGTCGTTCTGTCAGGACAGCCTGTCCCTGGTACACACACCTACCCAGAATCGTATTAAATGCTCTGTCTGGATCTGGAGCCGTGGGTTGCTTTCCATTGTATCCAGTCTGAAGACCCTTGGGGCTTCTGACCCTTCCGACTGTTGAGATAAGGGCCGCTGTTTCCAGATAGCAGACCCTTGGGGCCTCTGACCCCCAGCTGTCGCGGTTGGGGTCTGGCTAGCCGGACCGTCTGGGGTCAATGATGGGTTCGACCCTAATCTTGGACGGCCCAAAAGCCGATGGTGAGATCACGTGCGATCTGCATGGCCCTCCTTGTGGCACAAGGTTCGGGAACGGGCCCCACAACTGCCCCCATTTCCCTATTTGATAGATTCGTGTCTATCAAGTGGGGAAAACGTCTCTTTGCTTCTCTAATATGAGGGATGCACGTGGCTCCCTTTTCCCGATGTGGTGATACGCCATCCCTCATCACGAGATCTATTTGAATTTTGAAATTCAGACCTGCTCAGTTTCTTTTATTCTTTCCTCTTCCAGAAAAACTTTTCGGCTTCTCTCCTTTAAAAACCGCAACTGTGCTTATCTGCTGTTTTACCAAAACTTTCAATCACCCAATCTCACAACACCCCAAGGTTTCTGCTTCCTTCTCTTCCAAAGACTCTCACTCTCCCAGTCGTCTTTCGAAACAATGGCTTCGAATCAAAACCAGGAATTGCAATTTATTGTGGATTCAGAGTTAGACTCATTGAGGAGGCAGCTCTG
>JXTB01000258.1:400293-416680 GCA_002914805.1 Parasponia andersonii
CCGCGGTTTTGGACGGTATCGATTTCGATATCGAGAAAGGTGGGGCCCACTACCCGGCGCTGGCCCAGAGGCTGTCGGAGTACAGCCAGAAGGGGAAGAAGTTCTACCTGTCAGCCGCGCCGCAGTGTCCGTTTCCCGATCAGCACTTAAACAGAGCGCTTTCGACGGGGCTGTTCGACTACGTTTGGGTTCAGTTTTACAATAACGAACAGTGTGAGTATAAAGCTAGTAATCCCAATGCTTTCAAGAGTTCTTGGACTAAGTGGACCACTTCTATTAAGGCTAAAAAGTTCTATGTCGGGCTTCCGGCTTCGCCTTCGGCGGCTGGAAGCGGTTATGTTCAGCCGAGTGATCTGAAATCGGGAGTTTTGCCGTTCGTTAAGCGTAGTAGCAATTATGGAGGTGTAATGCTGTATGACAGGTATGCTGATGAACAGACTATGTATAGTTCCCAAATTAAGGGCAGTGTTTGAAACGTTATGCGCGTACTCCCAAGTCCAACTATATATGAATCATGAAGTTGGCTATTATATGTAAGAGTTAAATAAAACTATGGATTGAGTGTGTACGTCGCTTTTCTTATAGTCATGAAAGAAATACGCTCTTGCTTTTTATTTATTTATGTGTTGGCTTAATATTTTACGTACAGCTTTTTTTTTTCTTTTTTCTTTTGTTCGTATTGCATCACAAAATTCGGAGAACCAAAATAAGAGAGAATTTGCTAAACTCACTCTTATAGTTTACCGAAAGTAAGTTACCATAATTAATGACTATTTTGAGTTTAAATAAATAATATCGGAATAATATTACTATAATGACTTACTTTTATTTTAATGAAAGTTGTAAAACCATCACCATTACCATAATTGGCGTACTGTTCTCTGAATAGTTCATCAAATTGTTCCCAAGTCATAGTGGTAGTGTCATGAGTCAACCTAATAGGGTTCCACCAATGATCAGCAGCATCCTAAAATAAATACACTGCAAAGCCTATTCTAAACTCTGCTGGTACTGTCAAGGTATCAAATTTCTTCTGAACTTCCCTAAGCCATCTCAGTGTAGCTGCGGAATCGTGTTCACCATAAAAGTTCGGTAAATTCAACTTAGTAAAACCCCTGAAACTTATAGATCGGTCATTTTCAGCAGTCGACCGTGTCATAAGACCAGGTATCCTCTGCATAGCTTGTTGAAGAGCATCAACAATATTAAAGGCAGGAGGGTCTTGCTCTGGAGGAACATTTTGTTCTCTCTCAGGTTGAGGCACTCTTCTTTTTGGAGGCATTTTCTTGATCTGTTTTTCAATATATTCAACGTATTAGTAAGATGATGATTTTGTACGACCTATGTAAAAGAAATGTCCAATCTAGTTTAATGAGTGACACACTCCGAGTATTTCAAATTAAAACCATGCTCTGATACCAAATTTTCTGTCCCGACCCGAGGCCGGGGTCAATGGCAAAATGAGTATTTCATAAATTAGAAATACTAAAAAGAACTAAATAAAAAGACTCAATTCATTCAAAATTTTGTCCTGAGGACTCTAACCTTTTAAAACTGGCCTCAACAAAATATTTAAATGAAAATAAAATCCCACAATTATGCGTCACTCATTGAACATAGACTGTAAATAAAATAATTGTTTTAATAGTCGTACATCACAAATCATCTCACACTCAAATTCAGACTTAAGTAATACAAACCATGTCCAGATTTCATATTCTAATTTATAAAGTTTAATGAATCCAAATTCCTACTCAAATTTAAATATTTCACAGGTCTCTTTAGGAAATTATCAAAATATAAATAAACTAGTTGTTCTGCAAATGCCTCGATTTATCTCTTCTGATCCAAATTACACTGAGTGCCACCTAAAGAGAAGAAAGGGGTGAGCTAATGTCCTATAGAGAATCAATTACAAGTTCCTATATATATATAAAATATACTCACGTTGAAGGTCCTGCATGGCCAGTATTCCATTCAAAACAGTTCACAAAACTCAAGTAAAAGTCATAGTCCAATGGTCAAACATTTCAAACCATTGTAACATTCATCAAAACCAGTACATATCCATTCAAGCCAACATATATCCATGTATGCAATCATGATGTCCGAAGTGTTCTAATGGATCACTCGAAAGTCCGAGCCACCTAATGAGGCACAGTAAGTCCGAACACCCGATGCGGGGCATCGTAAGTCTGATCACCCGATGTAGGGCATCGTATGCCCGATCACCCGATGTAGGGCATCGTAAGTCCGATCATCCAATGTAAGGTATCATATGTCCGATCACCCAATGTAAGGCATCGTAAGTCCGATCACCCGATATAGGGCATCGTAAGTCCGATCACCCGATGTCGGACATCGTAAGTACGATCACCCAATGTAGGGTATCGTAAATGTGTGAATGTATGCAAATATTTTATAAATAACGGAATAAGGATATGCACCATTTCCACAATATCTAAAAATAACCATGCAGTATTCTTTAATCAAATCACTTCCAGTCCTCAAAACTGAGTTCTCAAACCATTTTGGATTTTATAAAAATTTCGGCATTGCAACAGCTATTTTCTATCAAAACCCCAAAATCTAATTTCCTACAGAAATCAATCCAAAACAGTATATATATGACACGCCAACTAGTATGATGTGTCTCCCAAGAAGTTTATATCTCAAATAAGGTCAAAAATAGACATAAACACAATTTTTATAAATTATTTCACGAAATTCTATATTTATTGAAAATATGTAAAATTCTTAAATTAAATTAATTTTTGAATCAAGTAATCGAATCCCTACCTCTATCGAGCGTCCAACTAGCGTTATAAGGCTATGGAGAAAGTTTGGCGTCATTTGGAAGAGCGGACGTCGTTTTTGAAACTTTAGTTCCTTGGTTTGAAAACTTATTTTCAAACAGAGCTTCAAATCATGAAACGGACTTCACCATTGAATTCAGAGCACCCAAAAACCCTAGGTTAGACATATAATTTGTCAAATTTGTATGCGGGCCCCACGACATACAAATCGAGGCAAATCTTAGCCTTCCGATTTTGTTTTTCGGGCCCGTTTCGGAACATAGTCAATATATATCTCATATTTCACCATTTTCAACGTAGATTCCAAAAATGATATTAGTTTTAAAATCTAACGGTCCGATCGAAAACTCAATTTCAAAACTAATTATACACAAAACTGTCTAACGAAATTAAAATCAAACAGAGCAAAATCGAGATACGAGGTACCTACCATCAGATTTTTCGTGAGGAGACAAGTCCACAGCGACCAGTTTCGCGGCGAACGGTGGTCAGAATCGGCTCATTCGAGGAAAAGAAGCCACAGAGTTTTCTGCATTTTTCCGGCGATCGGCGGCTCCGACAGGGCTGGCTTTGGTGGCAGAAGCTTCATCTGACAGCTGGGCGTCAACGCCGGTCAGTGGCGCAGGGCAACGACGGCCAGAGGTGGCTCAATGGAGCTTCGCCGGAAATCGGGTGTTGTGTTTGCTCTGGGGACCAAATCGGAAAAGAAAGAGAAAATGGAGGGATTTATGGCCAATTTTCGTAACTGTAGCGCCACATGTCAACTTCTGGTTAATTGGGCATTGTTTTACTTATTTGCACTTAGACCCAGTTTTCTGAAAATTTTCTCAAAAATACCCTTGAATAATTACATTTTGACCCCAATTTTTAAACTTTTTTTACATTTTTGCCCAAATAAACCTAGACCCAAATCCGTCCAAATTCATTTTTTTTCTGGGTCAAAAGACCAATTTTGACAAGTTGCTTCCTCTTCCTTATGGTGATTCCAAAGAATTTTGACAAGTGGAATTTCTTTATTGCGAAGCACTTTGAGTTCTCTTCCCATTATTCGAATTGGTTGCTCTTCATAAGTAACATCCTCTTGAATTGGTATCTCTACGTATTGAATTACATGAGATGGGTCAGGAACATATTTGCTCAGCATTGAAATATGAAAGGCATTGTGCACATCGCCCAGCTGTGGTGGTAAGTCCAATCGATACGCTACTGGCCCAATTCTTGCAGTAATCATAAATGGCCCAATATATCTTGGAGCTAACTTTCCTTTAACTCTAAATCTAGTAACTCCGCACCTCGGTGTAACCTTTAGAAACACTTGGTCACCAACGTCAAACTCTACTTCTCATCTCAAGGGATCTGCATAACACTTTTGACGACTCTGAACAACCTTAAGTCTTTCTCTTATCATGTTGATCTTATCAGTAGTCTCTTGTATCAATTCTGGCCCAAGAGTAACTCGCTCCTCTATGTCAGCCCAACACAAGGGCGACCTACATGGTCTACCATATAATACCTCATACGGAGCCACACCTAAACTGGTTTGGTAGCTATTGTTGTATGCAAATTCCACTAACGACAAACGATCATCCTAGCTTCCACCAAAGTCCAGTATACATGAGCGAAGCATATCCTCTAGAGTTTGAATTGTTCTCTCAGATTGGCCATCTGTTTGTGGGTGATGAGCTGTACTAAGATTTAGTTCTATTCCCAAAGCTCTCTGTAAAGCTCTCCAGAACTTGGATGTAAATCTTAGATTTTTATCAGAAACTATGCTGGAAGGCACTCCATGTAAACGAATAATGTGATCCACATAAAGATGACTAGGTCTGTTGAGAGAAAAATCAATTCAAATTGGTATAAAATGAGCAGTTTTAGTCATTCGATCAACAATTACCCAAATTGCATCATTTTTCCTTTGAGTTCTCGGCAATCCTGTTACAAAATCCATAGTGATCTTATCCCATTTCCATTCTGGAATAGGCAATGGCTGAAGTAATCTAGCTGGTCTTTGATGTTCTACTTTTACTTACTGACAGATTATACACTTAGCCACAAAAGTAGCTACGTCTCGATTCATGCCTTTCCACCAGTACTGTCTCTTTAAGTCATGGTACATCTTAGTACTACCGGGATGTACTGCAAACTTAGATTTGTGAGCTTCAGTCAAGATAGTCTCTCGAAGGTGTGGATTATTAGCTACAGCTAACTTTCCATTGAATAGTATAAATCCTTCTCTATTAGTATTCTAACTATCTAATTGTTCATCATTCTGAAGTTGGCTCCAAATTCTTTTTAATTCTTGATCTTGCCATTGACTTTGTTGAGCTATCTGAAGAAGTGAAGGAGTAGCCACTACATTGCTAACATAAGCAATATATTTCTCTCGGAATACTCCAAATTATAATCACCAATAGTGACTGAATTTTTCCACTCTTCAAGTATCAAAGAAGCAAGTATACCATGAGATTTACGGCTCAAGGCATCTGCTACCACATTTGCCTTTCCGGGATGATACTGAAGATTGAAATCATAATCCTCCATATATTCAATCCATCTCCTCTGTCTCAAATTCAAGTCTCGTTAACTAAAGAGATATTTCAAACTCTTGTGATCAGAGTAAATATCAAACTTAACATCATACAAGTAACATCTTCAGATCTTGAGAGCAAATATTACAGCCGCCAATTCTAGATCATGAGCAGGATAGTTCTTTTCATGAGGTTTCAATTGACGAGAAGTATAAGCTACAACCCGACCATTTTGCATTAGAACACATCCCAATCCCAGACCAGAAGCGTCTGTGTACACCAGATATGGTTCACTACTGTCAGGGATAATCAGAATAGGCGCGATTGTCAGTTTTTCCTTCAATTTCATGAATGATGTCTCACACTCATCATTCCAAGTAAACTTGACATCTTTCCTCGTTAACTTGGTTAAAGGCAAGGCAATACTCGAGAAGTTTTCCACAAAACGACGATAATAACCAGCTAAATCAAGGAAACTCTACACCTCAGTAATATTTCTCGGTCTTTCCCATTCTAGAATAGACTTTATCTTAGACGGATCAACTGAGATACTATTTTGAGAAATCACATGACCCAAGAATTTAACCTCTGTCATCGAGAAATCACATTTCAATCTCTTGGCATATAACTGATGATCTCTCAAAGTCTGAAGCACGGTCCTTAAATGTTCAGCATGTTCTTCCCGAGCCTTAGAATAAATCAAAATGTCGTCAATAAACACAACCACGAATCTATCCAAATAAGGCCTGAAGATTCTATTTATAAGGTCCATAAATACTGCAGGTGCATTCGTCAATCCGAAAGGCATAACCAGAAACTCAAAATGACCATATCAAGTCCTGAATGCAGTTTTTAGTATGTCTTCTTTACGAATCTTCAGTTGGTGATACCCAGATCTCAGGTCTATCTTTGAAAAGAATTTGGATCCACCGAGTTGGTCAAACAACTCGTTTATTCTTGGCAAAAGATATTTGTTCTTTACTGTAAGCTAGTTTAGCTTTCTGTAGTCCACACAAAGTCTGAGTATACCATCAGCTTTCTTGGCAAAGAGAACTGGAGCTCTCCAAGGTAAGGTACTACTCCTGATGAACCCTTTTGACGATAGGTCATCTAGTTGTTCTCTTAATTCAGTCATTTCTGCAAGGGCCATTCGATAAGTAGGAATAGAAACTGGTTGAGTTCCAGAAACTAAGTCGATACAGAATTCAATCTCTCTATCAGGTGGTAATCCAGGTAAATCCTCTGGAAAGACATCAGGAAATTCACTAACTACTGATATCCATGGATATTTATCGGCAGTTCCTATTTCTCTATCAATGGTGAATAGGCTTCTATGACATTCCAATTTCTTTTTCCCACTAATACTTGCTCTCAGGAGAGGACTGAGGCTTATTGGATTCAAACCAGCTTGATACACAACTAAATAATCATCTTCAGTATGAAGAGTCACCTTTCTTCTATGACAATCCACTATTGCTCTATATTTGGACAACCAGTCTATACCAAGAATCACATCAAATTGGTTCATAGGTATCACAATCAAATTAACTAATAACTCACATCCATCAATGGCGAAAGAACAAGAGTTGCATATAGTAGACACACCATTGACATTTCCCAAAGGAGTATCAAGATTCAAAACAGGATCAAAGATTTCAAATTTTAAACCCAACATATTAGCAAATGACACAGATATAAAGGAATGTGATGCATCGGTATCAAATAACATATGAGTCCAAGAGTGATAAAGTAAGATCATACCATCAACCACTCTAGTTCCAGGCTGATCATATCCCTCTGTCCTGGTGACTGCATAGGTTTGAGATTTTCCCTTTCCTTTGTTTCCTCTGCCTCTGCCCGGATGACTACTGCTAGACCCGGGAGTACTACTGTGGGACTGTCTATAACCTTCTTATGTTCCAGATACCTTAGGTGTCTGGTGTCCTATGGTGAAGTAGAACCCTGAGGACGATATTGGTGCTGAACAGGAGAGTTAAAAGTCGGAGCTGAGTGCTAGAAATGAGCAGGCCTAGTTTGCTGACTAGGGATGGGCATCGAAGTTGCTTGACTCCCCTGTGGTCCTCTGGTGGTCGGTGAAAGAGTCTGCAAAAACTTGGGGCAATTTCTTCTAAAATGGCCCTGTTGACCACATTAGTGGCAGGAATACGGAGTAAAATGCTCACTTCCTGTCGAAACAAAACTGCCACTGCGTCCACTACTTTGTGAACCCTGTCCTTGCCATCGTCCCTTTTTCATTTTTCGGTCTGTACCTTTTCCCTTATATGCGCCCGTAGTTCCTTTATCACCAATCAACGTAGCATCAATTCTCTGAGCTGTACCATAAGCCTCAATAAAAATAGTAATTGGAAATGACTAAAGATAGTAATTGGAAATGGCTCTAGTCTGATGTGAATCTCTGGCCTTAAGTTGGTTCGGAAATGAACTACTTGCAGTCTCGAATGGTTTCCCGATGTATGAGCATACTGGGAGAGTTCCACAAACCTCGCATAGTATTCATCAACAGTCATACTACCTTGGCGCAAGATATTGTACTGTTTCAGTATCTCATTAACATGGTCATCATTGACATACTGTCCTCTGAACAGTTCATCAAACTGTTCACAAGTTATAGTGGTAGTGTCATGAGTCAACCTAATAGTGTTCCACCAATGATCAGCAGTATCCTGAAGTAAGTACATTGCAAAGCCCACTCTAAACTCTACTGGTACTACCAAAGTATCAAATTTCTTCTGAACTTCCCTAAGCCATCTCAGTGCAGCTGCGGGATCGTGTTTACCATAAAAGTTCGGTGAGTTCAACTTAGTAAAATCCCTGAAGCTTATAGATCGATCATTTTCAGGAGTCGGCCTTGTCATAAGACTAGGTATCCTCTGCATAGCTTGTTGAAAAGCATCAACAATATTAAAGGCAGGAGGGTCTTGCTGTGGAGGAACATCTTCTTCTCTCTCAGGTTGAGGTACTCTTCTTCTTGGAGGCATTTTCTTGATCTGTATTTCAATATGTCCAACGTATAAGTAAGATTATGATTTTGTACGACCTATGTAAAAGAAATGTCCAATCTAGTTTAATGAGTGACACACTCCGAGTATTTTAAATTAAAACCATGCTCTGATACCAAATTTTCTGTCACGACCCGAGGTCGGGATCAATGGCAGAATGGGTATTTCATAAATTAGAATTACCAAAAAGAACTAAATAAAAAGACTCAATTCATTCAAAATTTTTCCCCGGGGACTCTAACCTTTCAAAACTAGCCTCAACAAAATATTTAAATGAAAATAAAATCCCACAGTTATGCGTCACTCATTGAACATAGACCGTAAATAAAACAACTGTTTTAATAGTCGTACATCACAAATCATCTAACACTCAAACTCAGACGTAAGTAATACAAACCATGTCCAGATTTCATATTCTAATTTATAAAGTTTAATGAAATCTAAATTCCTACTCAAATTTAAATATTTCACAAGTCTCGTAGGAAATTACCAAAATATAAATAAACTAGTTGTTCTGCAAATGCCTTGATTTATCTCTTCTGATCCAAATTACACTGAGTGCCACCTGAAGGGAAGAAAGGGGTGAGCTAATGTCCAGTAGAGAATCAATTACAAGTTCTTACACATATATAAAATATACTCATGTTGAAGGTCCTGCATAGTCAGTATTCCATTCAAAATAGTTCACAAAACTCAAGTAGAAGTTATAGTCCAATGGTCAAACATTTCAAACCATTGTAACATTCATCAAAACCAGTACATATCCATTCAAGCCAACATATATCCATATGTGCAATCATGATGTCCGAAGTGTCCTGATGGATCACTCGTAAGTCTGAGCTACCTAAAGAGACGCCGTAAGTCCGATCACCTGATATGGGGCATCGTAAGTCCGATCACCCGATGTAGGGCATCGTATGTCCGATCACCCAATGTATGGCATCGTAAGTCTAATCACCCAATGTAGGCCATCGTATGTCCGATCACCCAATGTAGGGCATTGTAAGTCCGATCACCCGATGTAGGGCATCGTAAGTCCGATCACCCGATGTAGGGCATCGTAAGTCCGATCACCCGATGTAGGGCATCGTATGTCCGATCACCCAATATAGGACATCGTATGTCCGATCACCCGATGTAGGGTATCGTAAGTCCGATCACCCAATGTAGGGCATCCTAAATGTATGAATATATACAAATGTTTGATAAATAATGGAATAAAGATATGCACCATTTCCACAAAATCTCAAAATAACCATGCAGGGTATTCTTTAATCAAATAACTTCCAGTCCTCAAAACTGAGTTCTCAAACCATTTTGGATTTTATAAAAATTTCGGCATTACAACAGCTATTTTCTATCAAAACTCCAAAATCCAATTTCCTACAGAAATCAATCCAAAATAGTATATATATGACACGCCAACCAGTGTGACGTATCTTCCAAGTAGTTTATATCTCAAATGAGGTCAAAAATGGACATAAACACAATTTTTATAAATTATTTCATGAAATTCTATATTTATTGAAAATATGTAAAATTCATAAATTAAATTAATTTTTGAATCAAGTAATCGAATCCCTACCTCTATCGAGCGTCCAACTAGTATTACAAGGCTATGGAGAAAGTTTGGCGTCGTTTGGAAGAGCGGACGCCGTTTTCGAAACTTTAGTTCCTTGGTTTGAAAACTTGATTTTCAAACGAAGCTTCAAATCATAAAACAGACTTTACCACTGAATTCAGAGCACCCAAAAACTCTAGGTTAGACATATAATTTGTCAAATTTGGATGCGGGCCCCACGTCATGCAAATCGAGGCAAATCTGAGCCTTCCGATTTCGTTTTTCGGGCCTGTTTCGGAACATAGTTAATATATATCTCATGTTTCACTATTTTCAACGTAGATTTCAAAAATAATATCAGTTTTAAAATCTAACGGTTCGATCGAAAACTCAATTTCAAAACTAATTACATACAAAACTGTCCAACGAAATTAAAATCAAACAGAGCAAAATCGAGACACGAGGTACCTACCATCAGATTGCTTGTGAGGAGACGAGTCTACAGCGACCAGTTTTGCGGCGAACGGTGGTCAGAATCGGCTCTGGTGAGGAAGAGAAGCCGCGTCATTTTCTGCATTTTTCCGACGATCGGCGGCTCCGACGGGGCTAGTTCTGGCGGCGGAAACTTCGTCCGACAGCTGGCTGTCGACGCCGGTCAGTGGCGCAGGGCAACGACGGCCGGAGGTGGCTTAATAGAGCTTCGCCAAAAATCAGGTGTTGTATTTGCTCCGGGGACCAAATTGCAAAAGAAAGAGAAAATGGAGGGATTTATGAGCAATTTTCGTAACTATAGCGCCATGTGTCAACTTCTGGTTAATTGAGTACTGTTTTGCTTATTTGCACTTGGACCCAATTTTCTGAAAATCTTCTCAAAAATACTCTTGAATAATTACATTTTGACTCAAATTTTCAAACTTTTCTTACATTTTTGCCCAAATGAACCTAGACCCAAATCCGTCCAAATTCTTTTTTTTTTCTGGGTCAAAAGACCAATTTAACCTTACAATTTTTATGGGATTTCACAGGTTATCTCTATCTCCTTCCGTTCTTAGTTTTGCCTACCGATTAGCATATTCTCATGTCAAAATTGCTATAATTTCTCAAACCAATAATTTTATAAAATATGAACAAATTTATCGAACGGTGTCCTATACATACATGCTAATGTCTTCATCTAACTAATCATAGATATTATCAAAAGTAATTATCATTTTCACGTCACACTACTAAAATTAACTAGATGCCCAGTGCCCTAGTCCTTAACAACTAGTTAGAAGCTAGAAAGTTTGACAGTTATGTTGTGTTCGGTGGTTAAGACTCCAAAGTCAACAAATTAGCCAAAGAAATGAAAAAATTAGAACTTGAAGAAAAATAAAAAAGCAAGTTAAAAGTGTTAAAAATGGCACGATGATATATCATTTGGAGGCTTAATCTTGAGTGAGACCCACTTCGTGTTAATAAAAAATTAGATTTGTATTTTAGTTTGTAAGGACAATATAATCGCATATTTACATACTTAAAATAATGTTCAAGGGAATAAAAAATTAATCTTTGAAAATACTTTCATCGAATTATAAATTCAATACAAATAGACATGAATCCTACTTGACCAGTTCTAAGAACCTTAAAACCGTATACAAAGAGACTATACAAGAAACCCATATCAACGAAAAACAAAAGTATTAGCATCCTTAGAGCCCATATAAAGAGGCTTCCTCCTCTTACGGGCATGATGTGGCGAGAACTTGTTAATCAAATTAAAATTAAAATAAATTAAAATTAAAAAGAACAAACTTTGAGCAATTAAAAAGAACTGGTTTTGAGATTAAAATAAATTAAAATTAAAAAGAACTAAATGCTCACGTCAGCGACTGCAAGTGGATCATTCATGCGCAGATTTAACTTTAAAAGAAGGATTGCTTTTTGTTCAAGTGGAACATTCATGCGCAGACTCAACTTAAAAAGAAGGATTCTTTTTTGTTCAAGCATGTTTCAACAATTCTAGAGAAACGGTTGAATCAGCTATTTCATGAAAACAAGTCTTGCTTTACAAATAAACTGCTGGAAAAGAAGTTGAAGAGTTGGAGGTTATTGATCATAAAATTTTCTCCTTAGTTTCAAGACAAATAATTCAAGTTGATGGTATAGAATTTTCTTCTTTCTAGAAATTCTTTTAAGTGCAATTATGGAATTGAGTAATGAAAACGTCAAAAAAGAACAAAACAAACTTGCTACTATACTAATTCCAATATTGAACAGAATCACTCTTCTTTGGTTTTGAAGCAAGCATTGAGAGACTCTGAAGTTAATGATAATTAGAAGACTGTGAATTGTAAACATAGGATGAAAACATTCGGTTGGAAGATTAGCTTGGAACCAGCTAATATTATAAGTAAAAACTGTTGGTGAATTAGGTGCAATACTAGGTGCAAGTGAAGGATGCCTATATAACAACAACTATAACTTGTTGGTTGTCATGATAATAACCAATATGCTATTGGATTTGTTGTTGAGAAGTTGAGCAAAGAAAATTCTTCAAACGATGTTACTTGTCTTGGTAACGACAAGCATATTAAAAGGTGTCCATTATTGGTCAACTCAATATGCAATTTCTGGTTCTGAATGAATAAATAAATAAATAAACGCAGTTGTTCCCTTGGACAAAGTGGTCTGTGACTCTAAGTTTGAGCTTGTGGATGTGTATGGTGACTTGAACGATTTTGAAATTGAAGTTGACAAGGAGTTGGAGTCCATATAGTGATAAGCATTGGAATGTTTCAAGTTAAGGTGGAAGGCTTCCTTATTAGTAGTCGAGAGCATCGGGGACATAGCTTGGCACTTAAATGATTTAGAAATTTGAATTACACACCCATTGTAGATTTTTGAGAAGCTTCAATTGGGCTCTATCAAAACCACAGGAAAACGCATTTTTTTTCGTGATAGTTGAGTTGTCGCCCCGATATCTTGAACATCCATTTAACACGACACATTTATGGGGAAAGAAGTGAAGAGTTTTTTTATTTTACAAAAAAGAAAAGAATTGAACGCGAAAAAAAAAAGAAGAAGAAAGGATTTACTTTAAATATATATATATATATATATATATAATATTTTATCGACAGTATCAACTATAACTTACATATTAGGACCAATTATTTAAAAAAGTAAAAAGAAAGAGAAAAACAAAATAGGGCCAAGTGAGGTTCTTTCTATCTCCTTCCGTTCTGAATTTTGTCTGCAGATTAGTATATTCTCACCTCAAAATTGTTATAATTTCAAACCAACAATTTTATAAAATATGAACAAATTCCTCGAATGGTGTCTTATACATACATGCTAATATCTTCATTAAAATTTGGCATATTTACATTCAGGGGTCTACTAATAATGTCCTCTTAATGGAAAAAGAATAACTTATCGTAATATCATCAAAATTAATTATCATTATCACGTCACACATCTAAAATTACTACATGAGATTTGTCACGACCCAAATCTAGGCCAGAAAATTTAAATATTAAATATTTTGAAAATTTTTGTTCTACAAAATAGGGAAAAATTTTAGTATTTCTAATCCTTTAGAAAACAACAACTTGTAAATAAAATAGTATCTTTAGAAAAATTCACAAATTACCCATATATAGTTGGAATTTCTCCCTTTTTTGGTTTGCTTGAAACAAAAAAGTTGGTTCTTGATAGTTTAAACTAATGAGTTACTTTTCCTCAAAAAAAAAAAAAACATTTACTTCAAAATTTGCTTAGTAGTTTATCTTTGTTTATTGCGTGCCACGTGATGCAGAAGCATAGTGGGTAGAATAAGGCTGATGGCTTGGAATCAGATCAGACCTTCGAGGGNTTCCTATTTCTTTAGCCCTTGGGGGCTTATATTTCTAAATTTTCTAACTAGGTGCTTCGACTCCAGCAGTAAAAATTAAATCCTATACTGACTGACCCTACTGTGTACTGTCAAGTATTTTCTCTTATAAGTTAGGCGGCATTCATGATAAAGGGCTGCCTTTCTATATTTCCCTCACGACTACTAGCTCCTATTCGTACCTAGTAATCGATTTAAAACTATTTAGCCAAGTCAGAGTCATTTTGGCCACATGATGCAATTTTGGCTCACGTATGGTCAAATTAAGTGAAGTAATAGGACAATATATTCATCTTTTTGGCCTAAATATTACAATATTATAATTACAAAGGATAATTACCAAACTCACCCTATATTATGGGTAAATACAATGTTTAATCCTAAGTTGTTATAAAACTAAAAAGTTTCTCTTATATATGTATTTCGGACAATGAAAAAAATGTCTCTTCTGGCAGTTCTTGGTCAAGTTTGAGGTTAAATTTTTTTGAAAATGCTAGTAATACCCTCACCAAACGACTCTATAAACCACCCTTTAACAAAAATGATTTGATTTCAATTTAATGAAGAAATAAAGTAAAATTTTTTTTTCTTCTCCCAGAAAAGATCAAAGATTAAAACATGTAAGTGAATTTAGTAAAATGTTACCTTTAAAAAGGTGTTTAAGGGGCAAGACATTTTTTGTTTATTGAAAGGAAGGGGTAAGACATTTTAGAATACTGGTTTGACCGAAAAAAAATGAGAGGGAAGACTTTTGCGAGAGCAATATTTTATGAAAAAAACCTCGCATTTAGTCATAATAGAGACATTTTGACTAAGAGCTCTGTTTCTACTTTCTATCCTCCACTCCTCTTTTTCCACTTCCTAAGCTAGCATAACGAGCCGCCATGGGCAACTTAGGCTCAGTCTCACATGTTTATTAGTTGTACGACACTTAGAACTACTTAGCATTTTTCCCAAGAGAAAAACTTCCATAAGGGCATCCAGAGCAAAGAAAAAAGCTTCATAGCTTCGCGCTAGTTGTATAGAGTAGAACTTTTATAGTTAACTCAATAAATCCGTTTTCATGACAAACCGACGTGACACCAAATTTCTAGCTTCAAGAGTCTTGTATAAAGAGGAACTCCAAGAGCAACCTTGCTGGTATCAAGCTCAGCACAAAATAACTACAATATATCTAAAATGGGCAACAAGGCTGGCAATTCCTTACCCTTAATGCTCTCCCTTCTGCTCTTAGCTTTCCTCGCTTTGGTTACCAAATCAAACGGCGCTGGACAAATCGTCGTTTACTGGGGCCAAAACGGAGGAGAAGGCACGCTGACAAGCACGTGCAACACAGGGCTATACAACATCGTAAACATAGGATTCCTCTCAACGTTCGGCAACGGACAAACCCCTCAAATCAACTTAGCCGGTCACTGCAACCCGGCATCCAACGGCTGCCAGGGGATCAGCAAGGACATCACCAACTGCCAAGCCAGGGGCATAAAAGTCTTTCTCTCCATCGGCGGTGGCGCGGGAAACTACGGCCTATCCTCCGACAACGATGCCAGGAGCGTCGCCGACTACCTTTGGAACAACTTCCTAGGCGGGAGGTCGAACAACAGGCCGCTCGGCTCCGCGGTTTTGGACGGTATCGATTTCGATATCGAGAAAGGTGGGGCCCACTACCCGGCGCTGGCCCAGAGGCTGTCGGAGTACAGCCAGAAGGGGAAGAAGTTCTACCTGTCAGCCGCGCCGCAGTGTCCGTTTCCCGATCAGCACTTAAACGGAGCGCTTTCGACGGGGCTGTTCGACTACGTTTTGATTCAGTTTTACAATAACGAACAGTGTGAGTATAAAGCTAGTAATCCCAATGCTTTCAAGAGTTCTTGGACTAAGTGGACCACTTCTATTAAGGCTAAAAAGTTCTTTGTCGGGCTTCCGGCTTCGCCTTCGGCGGCTGGAAGCGGTTATGTTCAGCCGAGTGATCTGAAATCGGGAGTTTTGCCGTTCGTTAAGCGTAGTAGCAATTATGGAGGTGTAATGCTGTATGACAGGTATGCTGATGAACAGACTAAGTATAGTTCCCAAATTAAGGGCAGTGTTTGAAACGTTATGCGCGTACTCCCAAGTCCAACTATATATGAATCATGAAGTTGGCTATTATATGTAAGAGTTAAATAAAACTATGGATTGAGTGTGTACGTCGCTTTTCTTATAGTCATGAAAGAAATACGCTCTTGCATTTTATTTATTTATGTGTTGGCTTAATATTTTACGTACAGCTTTTTTTTTTCTTTTTTCTTTTGTTCGTATTGCATCACAAAATTCGGAGAACCAAAATAAGAGAGAATTTGCTAAACTCACTCTTATAGTTTACCGAAAGTAAGTTACCATAATTAATGACTATTTTGAGTTTAAATAAATAATATCGGAATAATATTACTATAATGACTTACTTTTATTTTAATGAAAGTTTTAAAACCATCACCGTTAATTTAGAATTCGCACATTCATAATCTTAATTTTGTTTTAATTAAAAATTTACGTGTAATTAAAACTACCAAATAAGATGGATGTAGTTGTTAAATACACTATTATGATTTTAT
>JXTB01000258.1:427867-476085 GCA_002914805.1 Parasponia andersonii
GATTTTTAAGCTCATAACAATATTCGTAGTGAAAGTTTCAATCTACAAAACATAATAAGAATTTCCAAGCATTTCAAATAGTCAATACAAACTACAATCAAGAAAAGAATGCATGAAAATCATAACAATTCTTCTTTATTAGTCAACTAAATGAGTAAAGCAATAAGAAATTGTTTTCACTGGAGTTACTGGTGCTAACCATACTACCCAGTATCTTAAAACATGTAAACTTTAAACCAAAGCATTGCTATATTGGAATATTTATTTGAATTCCAAAGCTTCCCTAAGAGTTTCACAACAAGGTTTTCTTAAAACTTCACATTTTCGATTTTTGCAAAACACAAGTAAAAATGTATGTCCATACATATTTTTTTTTAATTCAATATAAAGCAAAGTTTAGTGAAGACTTATTTGAGTTATTTGAAAAATATTAGGAGATGAGAAAAAGTTTCTTGCTTTTTAGAAAATATTAGAGCAGGTAGAATAAACTTTTTATTGAAAATAGTCAACAAAATTCTAATCCTCGCTAAATTCTTTTAAATCGATTATACGAATCTACAAGAATCAAAGAATAAACAAAGTGGGTAGCGAAATATATATATATATATATATATAAAAATGAATTTTCCATAGAATTTTTTATTTTTGTTTCATGGATGGATACTATGACCAATTTAAAAATGACTTACAATAACAAGTAAAATTTACCTACAATCATTAGTTGGTGTATTAATTATTTAAGAAAAAAAATTTGGAATGATTTTTCATGGAAAAAATTGATAAAATATATTCTATTAACTTCATTTATACCCTCTTGATTTTTTTTCTTTTTTCTTTTGTACTTCATTTATTTTCCCATATAGATATCAAATAAGATTTGAATTGTTCTTCTTCTATTTTTTTTAATTAAGATTCAATTTATTATCATTTAAAATAAACTTTACTTAATTTGTGTGCATTTCCTTTAGTTAATCGTTTAATAAATTTTAAAATTAAATAGATTATAATTATAGTATGATTGTGACAATTATTTTTTTTTTTTACTTTTTTGAGCTTGTTGAGGATTTGCTTGTGGATCACTTGGTTCTTCTATCATAGTTTGAGCTCTTTGTTGTTTTCTTTGTTGCCTTAGCCTTTGACAAGTGTGTTTAATCTCAGAATCAAGTGGTAACAATTCCAAGAATCAAGTGGTAACAATTCCAAGGTATGGACTCTTTGCATAAGCCACAAATAGACAAAATAAGGAATAAGAATGAAAGCAAAATAAGTGAAAAGAATAAAAACTCTAAATCAAAATCAAGATTACTTTGTAACAATATTAGTAATAATTTAATTACAATCCCCGACAACAATACCAAAAACTAGTTACACTATTTATATATATGTAAATTATACCATAAGTATACAGTGTCAAGTTTTTTAGTAAGAATGGTAAATAGGGTTGCTGACTCCACGGAGATTGGAGTTAAATTCTTCTAAGTACCGTAATTAAGTAATCCTAATTTTAGCTAGAGAATTCAATTAAAAAGTGGTGGTTGAGTAACTAACTTAAAATTGAAATTACAAAATTCAAAGATCAAAAGATAACTATGGAAAGATAAATTGTAGTAAAAGAGGTAACAATATGGTAAAAATGCTAGAGATTTGATTTCACTTACCTATCCCCTTTTTCCTTTAATTCTCAAATCTACTTTAACCCAATTTCCAAAGTGATTATAAGCTAGAATCCTTAAGTATTTCTATTATCTTTTGCAAGATTTAATAGAAAACTACCTTCAATTCTCAATTTCAATATCTCCATTCAAAATTGAGGAACAAAAATTCATTAATTCTAATGGTTCTTAAACAATCTTCAAAGGTTAAATAGGTTTTCTCAAATACTATGTAATTCTAGGTTGTATTACTCTTAACTCAATTCTATAATTTCACTTTCTTAAGTCAAAACTCTAGAATCAATAACATCCCAAAGGTTGCCAATCAATTGATAAGCAATAAAAATAAGAGTAACACAAATATTCAAATGAAATATTCACAAATTCAATATTGAGAATCAAGGTATAGGTTCAAGTTAAATTATATCATTCCTCTAGACAATAATATTAGTTCATGGTAGAAAAGTATAAACACAATCCAACAAATGTCAACATCAAAAGAATAGAAGGAAAGGAAGAAGAACTCTTTTTGAATTGATAAGATTCTATTCACATACTTCTCTTCATTCTCATTGTTCCTTGAAAATACCTGCCAAGCTCTTAAAAACGCCTCTCAAGATGTCCCTCTCAGATCATAAAAGATTTATTTTATATCCCCTTGGTGGCTAGTCAAATTTGGCTAAAAAGGGCAAGAACATATGCTAGTACTGCAGCACTATGTGGACAGCGCCGCAATACTGAACAAACTGGTGAATGGCTCTAGACAATAGCATTGTGGCACTGTAAAGACAACTTTACAGGGTCACTGCACTGGGCAAAAAAATAGGGTAGTGCATATAACACCGCAGTGCTGGAGGTTTTGGAAAAATTTCCAAAATATTGAGTGTCGTGATGCTTGAGATCCTGTCCAAGATGCCATATTTTAGCCTTTGAACAATTTGTTAAGCTTGCAAATGCCTCTATAGTCTAAACCTGAGAAAAATAATTAAAAACACAAGAATTAAGTAAAAAGTCAAGAAAATTAAGAAAATAAGGAGATAAAAATATGACCAAATAAGTGAATAAAATTCACTTATCATCTGCTAGTTAATATTGTTTATTCTTCTATTCAATCTTTTTCAATTGTTCTTCCATCCTCTTTTCTTTGTACTTCATTTTTCTTCAGTTTTTTTCAATTGTGTTTTAAAATTGCTTATATATTTGGTGATGATGCGTATTTATTTCTTTATCATATGGAGCAATATACTTATTGCACAAAAATTGGTGTATAATGGCTTCTATTACTATGTAGTATAGCTTCTGTATTCTCGAAATATGATTTTACAGTTTTTGACCTTCGAGAATTATGGGAGGTCATTGTTTGATTATATGTTTTTTGGTTATTTTTTTTAGACTAGGTATATTTATTAGTAGTGGTTGAACTGGTTATGTGTTTTCTATCTATGATCATATTTTTGCTTCTAAAATTCTTTCTTTTATTTCTATCTTGGTATTTCCATTCGGGTTTTTCACTTTAATTGGTTCTGATCTAATCAAAATAACTCCTTATTCTTTGTTTTAGCTAAGTTATTTGGTTGTTTATTTAGGTATTTAATTATTTCGGTAGATAGAATTTTATTATTCCCTTAATTTCCTTTCCTATGTCTTTGCTTCTCTGTGTTCCTTGGTAGTTTCGGATGGGTGAGGTTTTTTAATACTGGTTATGGTGTGTAGGTAAACATTTACATTTTTGTGCTTAAAATTGTTACTTTACTTAGTATGTGAGTTTAACTACTTGGTCTTTTCACTTTAATTGTCTGCAATTTGACAAAAATAGCATTTAATTAAATGCTTTGGTTGACGGAATTGGGTGGGACTTTTTAGGAATTTAAGTGGGCTTTGGTTGCTCTGCTAGGTATGCTCTCATTATTGCCTTAGTTTTTTTCGATGTTCTTCTAGTCTTTTTGATATCTCTCTCTCTTCTTTCTTCTTCTTTGTTTCCTCTTTTTGAGGTCTTTAGATCATTCTCTTCTTTGTTCTCTTCGGTTTCCTCTAATTATAAATTTATTTGAGTATTCTTGCTCAACTTCGTTTTTGAAAATTGTTTTCATTTTCTTATTAATTCTTTCTTTTTTTGGCCTTTGTGCACTTGGTAGTTTTTGGGTAATCTTAAGTCATACTCCATGATTTCTCTTTTATTACTTAATTAATATAATGTATATTGAAAATTTTCCATTATATTGATAATATTTCAAGTGTTTGTTTAATTGTCAAAAATATTTTTCTTGCATAAGGAAAAAATTATTTCTTAGGTGGCTAGATATATACTTGACTTACAAATTTGCCATATATTGATGATATTGTCATATCACTGAGCCATATATTGTATATATTCATATATTTATCTATTTATTCAGACATTATTTATCTATATATTTATCACAATAGATATAAGAAATTATTTATATCTGATTGATGATGTAGAATTTTACTTACAAAGAAAAGGGTGACGATTTTAGTATGGAGCAAGACAAGACAAGAGAAGATAAAAAATAGATTATAGTTGACATTATTATAAGATCATCATGTTGTCGTAAAGTTATTCAAGGAATTTAATTGTCATTATATACTCAATTTTGTTACATGAATGAATGAATATTTTATTTATTTAAATATAAGACTTTTAATTTTGTATAGAACTAAAATATTGTACTAAGGACTTGATTATTATGACTTTGGCTTATAATATAAAAGTATATTTAGTTTAAATAATTTATATCCTAAAGTACACATATAAAACATGCAATTTCAATCAAAACAAAGCAAAAAAATGCCGACTAATGTTAAGAATATAGGAAAAATATTAAAGAAAAAAAAATAGTATCAAAAGATTTTTGATAAATAACACAAATTCATAGCCTTAATAATTTAAATTAATTTTATACTTTGCTTTTATCGATGATAATTAAAACATTATAGTTTAAAAATTTTAATAAAAAAGAAACATTTTTTATAATTATAACCAAATTAATTATGCATATATTTAAATTGAATTTTTTTATATACATTATCGACAAAACTTTGGTATAAAATTTTGATTATATAAAATATAAAAAATTAGTTTTTTTATAAGTTTAAAAAAATACAGATAATTTAAGTTTTCCTTGGACAATTGCATTCGTACATTATCACTAATAGCATAAATTTTTTTTTAAAAAAGAGTATATCTAGAGACTTTAATTGTAAAAATAGGTTAAATAAAATACAAAAGAATATAAATTTTCTAAAAAAATATATATAAGTATGTAACTAAAAAAAATTTTAAAAATGAGAAGAAAAAGATTTTCAATTGATATTATAATCAACAATAATACACAATTAAAATTAAATTATTTCACATTAATCGATTGATATTATAATCAACAATAACAAATAATTAAATTTAATTATTTTAGATTAAAAAATATACTTAAAATATACTTTTCGAAAAAAAATATCCTCTTTTTTCCAGAATTTCGTTCTTTTAAAAATAAAAAAATGGTTCCTATATCCAAAAGTTAATATAATAACAAAAACAATAAAATAAGATGATCTTAACAATCACAAAAATAAGATAATTGATAAAATATACTAAAAAATATTAACATATAGATAAATTATAAAGAGAGATATTTTAAATCACTTGAATATAGCAACATAATAATATTATTAAAAATAGTTATCCAAAATTAAATAAATATAGAATAAATGAATAAATAACATGAAAAAATAAATACCAAAAAAAAAATCTCAACTATCTTACCTGTAAATGGTCTTATTCTATTATTCCATAAATTTCAACATAAATTATTCACGCAATAATATTTTATTTCATTTTATCATTTAAATAGATAATAGAATAATGTCAGAAAATTTCCCATTGTCGAGACGTCAGTGTAAACGATATAATCATTGTCTCCTAAATGAAGATTCCATATTTAGTCATACTGATGTTATCAATCATCAATATAAGAACTCCTTTATTATTTTAGAAAATATTCATCGATTAGGAATCATTCTAATATTAAGTGTTACAAATTTTGAAAGAAATTTCTCCCATCTAACTGAGCCATTAGCTTCAACACATAGAGTAATTTATTTACTCCCCATAAAAATAAAAAAAATAAAAAATAAACTACTTTTATCATTATAAATTCAAATCTATATAGATATACTCACTCCATATTCATGTTTCATATTTTATTACAAACAATATTGATAAATATCACGACCTTCGAGATTGTTCATACATCTGCAAATATTGCGGCGCATCTTTTTAGTTTGATGAATCTATCAAAAAAATTTATTTATTCCCCAAAATACAATCAATGTTGTAAAGATGGAAATGTTAAACTTCTTCTAATAAAAAATCTCCCCTTTTGTACTTAATCAATTACTTGATTATTATCGAGGGCCTCTAAGTATATATTTTCAAAAAAATATTCAAGCTTTTAATGTTATGTCTACTTTTACATTTTTTGAAGCAAATATAGAACAAAGAACAAGAAATTCAAATGGTCTATATATTTTCAAAATCAACGATTAAGTATATTATCTTATGGAATCATTATTACTAATAAACAATAATCATCCAAGATTTTCTTAATTATATATATATATATGACAGAAAATGAAGTTGAAAATTGAATGTCAATGTTTTCATTTGATGATGCATCAAAAAAATTAACAAAACTAATTATTGAAAGCTTAATTAAAATACTTAATGAAATAATAAATCAGTAAAATTTTTCCGTATGATTAAATATAAGTACAATGAAATGAAATTCCATCTATGAAATTAAGACTAATAGGATGTTGATCAACAGATAATAATCAATATAAACTACCTACTTCAAATGATATAGAAGGTTTGATTGTCGAAGATATTAGTAAATATGAAGAAGGAAGAGATATTATAGAAAACTTACAAAAAATTACAAAATTATATCTATCTTATATGGCCTTATGATATCCACTCTCATTTCTATATGGAGAAGATGGTTATAGAATTGATTTAAATTAGAATATAGATTGGCCTAGAAAATGACCTTCAATAAATAGAATACCTATGAGAGCATTCTATTACTTAAAAGTAGAATACCTATGAAAATAATATTCTACTTAAAAGTATAAGATTTTTTCAACAATATGCAGTTGGCGCATATGCTTCTGTTGAAGAAGATCGATTAGACTATGTCAGAAAAATCAAAACAATTCAAGATTTGAAATTTATCAAGGCGACCAAGACGCTGTTATAAGAAGAGACACAAATACTGGAGCAGTTAGCAAAAGAATTATCCTTCTATCTAGTCATATTAGAAGTCCTGGATACATGATCTAAATTATCAAGATCGAATGGTAACATTCAAATAATATAAAAATTCTAACTTATTCAAAATATCTACATGCAATCCTAAATGACTTGAAATTACACATGCCTTAAATAAAATCCCAAGTCAAAAGCCTGAAAATAGGCCGGATATAATTATAAGAAATTTTAAAATCAAATTTAGTCTACTATTAAAACTGATAAAATTTTTGGAATAATCATCACAGGTAGATCATATTATTTCCTTTAATAGAAAAATACAAAAAGATAGGAATTTTTATTTTAAATTAAAACTAACTTTTTTCCTTTGTTTTTTTTTTTTAAAAAAATTATTAAGTAGACTTATGCGTTGTTGAATTTAAAAAATGTGGCCTTCCCCATTGCTATTTTTTATTTTGGTTATATCCCAATAAAGAATTATCTGAACTATCACAAACAAATAAACTTATCTTAACTGAAAAAAAAATACAAGAATATAGTGTTATAGCAGAATTCATGATGCATAGACTGTGTGATGCTACTAAACAAATACTCCATGCATGAAAAATTCAGTTTGTTCTAAAAAATTCTCTAAATAATTTAAAAATAAAACAACTATTGAAAAAAATGTATTTATCAATTATAAGCATGGGAATACAATATTTTACATACAAAAGATGGCATTAAATTAGATAATAGATTCGTGGTACCATATAATAAATATTTATGTTTAAAATTTCATACACTTATAAATGTTCAAATATGCTCATAATCTATATTGATAAAAATATTTAATAAAAAGTCTAGACAAATAAGAATAGCAATAGAAGATCATATATATACAGAATAATCTAGACAAATTATTTATAGAGAAAAAGATGAAATAAAAAATTATATTAACTATCAGTATATAACATCATATAAAGCTGTACAGAGATTATATGAATATTTTGTACATCACATAAATCTGACAATACAAACATTAACAATTCATTTACTACATATGCATAATATAATGTTTTGTTCAAAATCAACGTCTTGATAATATAATTAGATAACCAAGAATTCAAAAAACAACTTTGACAAAGTGGATGGAAATAAATAAAATTAATACAAAAGCTAGACAACTTTCCTATATAGAATTCCCTATTAAATAGATATGGAATAACAAAAACAAAATTTGGACTCTAAAAAATTCAGGATATTTAATTAGATAAACTTTTTATATCCATCTAAGTTCTCGAGAATTATATTATCTAAAATTATTATTAAATCATCAAAAAAATGCAATAAGCTTTGAGTCTATACAACTATTATGGTATAACATATTCAACAAATCAAGCAACATGCAATGCATTAGGCTTATTAGGAGATAATAAAGAATGGAACGAATCAATATTAGAAGTTTCATTCTGGTCAACATCACATCAATTGCGACAATTATTCACAATAATTTCATTATTTTATAATGTAAATAATCTTATAAGATTACTTGAAAATTATTAAAAACTTATAACAGAAGATATTTTACACAGAATTAAAACTTTATTCAATAATCCAAACTTTCAATTTCCTGAAAATAAATTATACAACTATGTATTATATGAATTAGAAATACAATTAAATTTAAATTCATCAACTCTAACAAATTTTAATTTACCTCTACCAATAAAGACGTTAATTGATGATTTAAATAATAAATTTTTACGCGAAGAACTAGACTAAGATAATAATAAATTAAGACAAGAAAAAACTATTTTAGAAAGGAATTTAAATAATGAATAATGCTATATTTATAAATGAGTTATAAAATCATCACACAATAAAAAAACCAAAACTTATTTTTTGTTTATGGATATGGAGGTACTGGAAAAATTTACTTATAGAATACAATTATTATAAAAATCAGATCAAATAATGAAATTATTTTAACACATACATCATCTAGAATAGTTTCATTATTATTACCTAAAAGTAGAACTGCGCATTCAAGATTTAAAACACCTTTATCGACAGATAAATTTTTCAGTTACCATATCAAAAAAGGAACTCAGTTAGCAAAACTAATTGAAAAACATCACTAATATTATAGGATGAGGCACCCATTAATAATAAACACTTCTTTGAAGCCTTAGACAAAACACTACAAGATTTAAGAAATAATTTTGACTAACCTTTTATTGGAATGACAATTATATTAGGTAGTGATTTTCGACAAATCTTATATGTTATCCCTACTAGAACAAAAGAGGATATGATAAATGCAAGTATAAATAACTCTTATTTGTAGTCGCATTTTAAATTATTGTCATTAATAGAAATATGAGATTAAAAAATTCAAATACTACATAACTAGAAAAAAAATGAAATTTTAGAATTTTACAAATGGATATTAAATGTCGAAAATGATATTGCACGAAGAATAAAAGATCCTAAAAATGAAGATTCTACATGGATTAAAATACCGGAAAAATACATTATACAATATGATTTAAATCCAATTGAAAAATTTTATAGTTAATATATGATGATTTTGATAAAAAATTTTAACAATATTAATTATATACGACATAGAACAATAATAACTCTAAAAAATAAAATCACTTATGATATAAATAAATATATACTATCCTTAATACGTAATAAATCAAAAACTTATTATAGTTACGATATAATAATAGTCTCAACTGAATTTTTGCATACTTTAAATTTTAATGGCATACCATTTCATAAACTAAATCTAAAAGTTGGAACTCCTATAATGTTACTATGAAATTTAAATCAATCAATGGGATTATATAACAAAATAAGACTTATTATTACACAATTAACAAATAGACTCATAGAAGGTCAAATTATGAATTCAAATAATGACACTGAAAAAGTATACATTCCAAAAATATAACGCCACTAAAAAAGTATACATTCGAATAATAGAAATAATTGTAAATGAATCTAGATGGCCATTCATATTAAATAGAAGACAATTTCTTGTAAAAATCTATTATGCAATGACAATAAATAATAGTCGAGAAAAATCACTAAATAAAGTAGGTATTTATTTAGAAAATAAAATTTTTATATACAATTAATTATATGTAGTATTATCTCAAGTAATAACTCCTACAAGATTATATATTAATAAATGAATCTGTCAATAAATATCCATTTCAAATTAAAAAATTTACTTAAGCATAAAATTTAGACTATTAATTAAACATAATTCGGATATTATTTTAATATAAATGTTTGTATACTTCTTTTAATCTTCTATATATATAATTCTTGAATATTCCTAATATAATTTTTGTTTTATGAAATTTTCTATTTTACAGTTAAATAGAAAAAAAATGATAACATCAATATGATATCTTAAACAAGATGAAATTTATGAAATAATCGAAGTTCGTATTAGTAGACTCTAGCACAACAATGATTATACAACCGGGTGTTTAATAAGTCTTGATTGTATTTTAGTTGATCATAAGGTAAAAAGAATAATATTAAATTATCTTATATCATACTTTATTATAATTTAATATAATTATATTTATGTGTTTTAATATTTAATCTCATTAAATATCATATAATAATAAAATAATTTTTTTGTAAAATGCAGCATAAAGCAATCCATGGAACAATCAAAGCTCAAGATGCGGATTATATTTGACATCAAATAGCTAAAGGAGAAGTGTATCAAATCAGTAATTTCAATGTAGTGCCCAATAAATCAAGATATCGAATAGTTCCAATAATGCAATACTGTGATTTGCCAGAGTAATATTATTCAGTTCGATAACAATTTTAACGACAAATATTCTAATACATAAATTTTATTTCGTAGATATTGACCAACTACTATCAAGGACAAATATCCATGATATTTTATCACGTATTATTAATTATAATAATATTTTCTAAAATATTTATTAATAATAATTTAAATTTTCTTATCTGATTTTTTTTGTCTTTTCTATTAGATTTTATTGGAATGTTAGTGGAAATAGAAGAAATAGATATTAATTGGAATAGAAGAAATATATATTAGAGGAAAAATATCACCAAGATGAACACTGAGAATACAGAACATATGGTAATTAATTTAATTGATATTAATATACACATATTAAACACAATTTATTTTTTAGATTGACCATAATTTAATATTATTTTATTTCGATTGTAGGAATGAAAAATTAGAATTCACTTTTTGAGGAGAAACATCAAAAAAAGTTAATATAGATATCACTAAAATTGTAAAAGAACCAATCACAACAATTTTTACCTATATGATAGTAAAACAATATTTAGGTAATTAATAATTATATTTTATATCAATAAATAAAAATATTCGCATATTTTAATTATATAATAAGTAATATTAATCTTTATATCAAACAAGAAATGCATGTATTGCTAGTACACTCGCAACAATATATTATATGAATATAGACATACGAGAAGCTAATGCATTAAAGACAAGGTAACAATTATTTTATACATTTTTTTGAATTATAAAATAAAAAAATATAACATATTTTACTTATCTTCGTTAAATACTATTTTTTTTCTATCAATCTATTATTTAGATGTCAACACACAATACTACAAGCAGAATGCCTTCTAGCTCCTATTCCAAAAGAAAGGAAACCACCAGAGTAACAAAAATATAAAATAGGAAAACAGTTGCAGATTTAAAATCAATTAGATTAACTGACACAACATATGAAAAAAAATGAATAAAAATATCATTATATAATATACCATGATTTACACTAATATCTTATTTTCTTCATTTCGAGGGAGTTAAATTCACAGTGAATGAAATAATATTTAAATTTGAAACATATCAAAGTTGGCATTATAACTCCTGTCACCAATGTTCCAGATAAGTTCATGAGGTAGAAAGTGAATGGTGGTGCGACACTCATGCTCATCTCACGTTAACTCCAACTCTATGATACAAAATATAATTAAATAATTTATATTAATATTTTTTTACTTAATGTGCTCATAAAAACAAATTACAAATTATATCATCAATCATTAATCAAAATATTTATTTTTCTTTTCTTATATGTAATTATTCTTTTGCATTATCTTCTCAACAAGTACAAATTAAATACTAGAATCTGAAATGATACAGGTGTCATAACAATAACAATATTTAGAAAAGCAGCTCAAGTCCTGATCATAAAATCAAGTTCTACATTGACAATACAAGAAAGTTATACTGATCTAACAATGTTACAACCAATAATTGAATAATTATGCGGATAAACGGAAAATATTTCAAATTTATTTCAAAACCAAAGGAGCAGTAATGGATTCAATTGTATTAAAAATATTTGATGATGATGAATCTACCATATTATCTTTTCCAGTACTGACGGCCATCTTAGAAGCAGAAACAATACTAGTCATACCATTAGATCCAAAAATACTTGATCTAAAGAAAATTAACGAAAGGTAAAAAATTACTATTAATTTATATTTAACTTAATAGAATATAAAATATATCATTCATCCAACAAAAGGATCAAAAAAAATGAAAATCAATCAAATAATTACTGAAAAATAAATATTTTATATTTGAATAAAAAAATTCATTATCTTTCTTATCTTTAAATAAATACATAATTTACTTTTATTGCTTTTTTCTATTCTATAATAATTATTTTTTTTAACTACAATGAAGAACAACAAGAGAAAAGAGGAAAATAAAAGCTTTGAAATAGATGATCGTTCTTTTTTATTATAACAATATTTTGTAATATTTTAAATAATATTCTAGCACACTGTAAACAAATATTATCTAACTATAAATAATTATGACATGTTGTAAATAATATAAGTAATATTTCATAAATAACTATTTATATAATATAATAATTAATTATATTATGTACATTAACTCGTTCTACTTATGCCATAATTTAATATAACCTGCACCAAAAGTGCAGGTTGCCAAACTCGTAATTTCCTATTAGCACCAAACTTTCACGTTAGAGAAAAAATCTTATGACTGATATTTTAAAGAGGAGAAATTTAATCTCTTTTCTAATTAACAATTGAGTATTTACTGTCTGGGTCATAATTAGTGAACGTTTTTTTGGCAGTAAATATGTGAAATGTGTGGGAATCATGTATATTTATATGTGTATATTCTTCTCTTTATAATGTTTTTTTTTTTCATTCATTCTTCTTCTTTTTTTTTTTTAAATCATTTTCATACATTTCACTGACTCAGAAGATTTGAGGGGAAAAAAGTAGGAGAATTTCAAAGACTCCAGTCAAAGTCATTGTCTTTGATTTTTTTTTTCAAATCACTATCTTTCAAGAAATTAGATAATTCAAGTAGCAATTTTCTTCGCGTTATTAGACAAGTATATTTATGACTAGAAATGGATTGACCCATATATTTCAAGTAAAACAATATTAATAACCTTGAATATACCTTTTTTTATAAAAAAAAATGCGTATTTCTTTTTGAGAATGCTATTCTACAATAAAGTATAACGTTAATTGATAGTCTATGAGAATTATTTTTTTAAGGGAAAAAAAAATAAAACAACGAGTCCACATCCTTAGGCACATTCCCACAGGGGTGTTCATTGATCCATATCTAATGTATTTTTGTACGTCCATCATCTTATCTAATATATAATTGGATGTGCATTTTGAGAACCGATTTGATCCAGTAGTATACAAGGAACCGACAAATCCAATTAGATTGGATCAATCAGTTTTAGACTTTGGGGATTCACTTTTAAGGCTAAAAACTTATATGCGTATATCTAATTTCAATCTCAATATGACAAGATAATTTAAAGTTATATAGTACGATTATTTGAAATCTATTTCTAGAATATTTCTATCAAACTATAAGATTTAAAGCTCTAGATACCATTGAAAAATACAAGTCCTCTTAAGTCTAAATGCATCAAAAAATCAAATTCACATAAGAGAATTAATAAAAGGGAAATTTACAATTAGGGGATTTATTGAACTCTCAAGATGAAAAAAAAGACTTATCCATAAATATTTTCAAAACCAATCCCTATTATCATGTTAGACATATAAAACTAATTAGATACCTTATTTTCTAACAAACTTTAAAGTTCATTATTCTCCAACGAACTCCAAACTACTTCTGTCACTACCGCCAAATGTGATCCTAACCCTGATGGTGCCTCTGCTCAATTAAAATCGAAAAATTTCGACCGTAGTCAAATTTATTTTTCTGGATTATTCCATCAATTTTCGACTGACTGCCAGAAAATCTCGACCCTAATCGAAAATGTTCAATTAGGGTTGGACTACTATTCGCCGTAGTCGAATAATTCGACGAGGATTGAAGCCACTAGTCGAAATTTTCGACCGACGTTCGAATGTTAGACCGTAGTAAACGTTTTCGACCCTATTCGAATATGGTCGGCCACCTTCTTGGTGTTACCTTCTTCACTTATGATTTTTTTGACTTGGTCGAAAATTTTAAATTGAATCGAGTGAGAGATTATTTTGGAACTCTAAATTTCATTAAATAACATGACAATAAAAATTCTAATTTTGTAAATGGTTTATAAATAATCTCCTTTTTCACTACATGATCAAAATTGATAATACCTCTTAATAAAAAGACATTGATTAGAAAACATAATAAAAAGAGTTTTCTTAAGTGTGGATAGGCATGCACTATCGATTGGAAAACACCAATAAAGAAGGAAAATAGTTTAAAAAAAAATCATATCTCTAGGTATATATTGGTCAGTCAGTTGTATTTGGATATTTATACATTGAATTTGTTCAATTATAATGAAATTATATCCACTTCGATTCAAAGAGAATTAAATATCCAATTTTCATTGGTTGCTTTTAAGTGAATAAGTCGGTTTAGTCAGTTTTTTTTTTTTTTAATATTTTGTACACTCATAATTCCTACAATTAGTGTATATATGGATGGAGAAAATTTGCAATAATGTCGTAGTTTTGTTTTTCAAAATAGTCAAAAGATATAGAATTTTATAGAAAGCATAATTGCACAAAAATATTCTAAAATATAATCTTTGTGTAATTTTAATCATATTTTTTGGCTTGTACAAAATTATACAATTATATTTTAAAAATCTATAAATTTATACTTTTTGTGTACAAATTAAGCGATTTGTGCTAATTGTTTTAAGCTATATTTTAATATAGTTTTTTATATTAGTCATCAAAAATAAGATATATCTAATTCAGATTTCATGTCTAATGAAAAATTTGTTAGTCAATTTATACGCAGAAGATACAAATTTATAAAAATTAGATATATAGAAGTATAATTTTATACAAGTCAAAAGATATAGATAAATTTGTGAAAAAAAACTACACTTCATGGTTTTATTTATTTATTTATTTTTAGATATCCTTTTTATAGATTTTATTTTTTTTAATAAAAAAAACCTCAACATATTTAATAAAAATAAAAAAACCACCCTTAAAATAAACATTCGAAGTGTCAGCCGCCACTCCCTCTCAGTTGAGCACCAATCTCCCTCTCTCTGGCCTCAATCTTAAGACAAAATGCGGCAAAGGTTGAATATTGTCGCCCTCTAAAGGGTCGTCGTGGACCAGCCTCGGCCAACCTTGCTTTTTTGGGAGGTGAAACAGCGATCAGAGAAGCGGTTCCGGTTCGTATAGTAATCTGATTCTTACATGAATTGCATTGTATTTGTTTATATTTAAGAAAGCAATTGGTTTTGTGGGATTTGAGTTATTTAGGGTTAAGATTAGTTGAGAATCGGAAACCAGATAAATTAGCCACCTTCTTTGTTTATTGTTGAATCACATTTATTTGTTTGAGAGTTTTGCTACCTGGGTTTGGAAGAATTTTGAGTTATTGAGCTTAAAGTAGTCAAGTACAGTAAATCCGACCTGAGGGTTTTGTGTGTGTGTGTGTGTGTGTGTGTGTTAATAATGTGTTCTTTGTTTGGTTGAAGTTATGCGAACGAAACGTTTCTTTTTCTTTTATGATTTTAAGATTTTGATTGAATTGATTGTATGTTTATTTAGTTTCAGCTGTTGCTCTGTTAACTCCAATGGCTTCTTTGTCAAAAAAAGAAAAAAAAAAAAACCTCCAATGGCTACGGAAGCACCAAATCAAGTCCCAGCTGAATCGCTACAATTCGTATCAGTGTCTGAATCCCAGTCACAAGGGGGACCCTCTAGCTCCTCATATCTAGTTGACCAGTAAGAATCTCTTGAATGAGTGATATTTTTCTTTTCTTTTGTGCAATTATACAATTGGGCTATTTGTTTCTGTAAATCTTAGCATTAGGATTTTGGAGGAGAGGTATCAGCTCGTTAGAAGCGTTGGAGAGGAGTGTATCCAAGAGGATGAGCTCCGAAATTTGTAGGCAAAGAAGCCCGAGCCTATCTGCTACGATGGGTTTGAACCATCTGGTAGAATGCACATTGCTCAGGTACTTTGAGCATTTGGAATTTTTGCTTATTTCTGTACATTACGGTGTATAAAACATTTGTTTTTGCTCATGTGATACATTATGGCCAAGTTTACTAATCTGTTAGGGACCGTATAGGGAATAGATGTAGTAAAAGTGTTTCCCTTTCTCCTCTATTTATATATTTACTTGGGAAACAGCTTTTGATGGGCCTCACATAATTATTAGTAAAATCGGGAAAGGGAAACACAATCCTCATAATTTCATGAGTTTATTTTTCTTCAATTTTAATTATTTCTGTGAAAATTTAAAAATGACACTAAGATTGTTCCACATTTTAGTAATTGACCAAGTTTAATTCCTGTTACTAAATTGCTAATAGGTATGTAAACGCTAGAAAAGGAATTGAGTTGATTCCAATTCTTCCGTCTTATAGGTATATAGACACAAGAAAGAGAATCATGATTGTTTGTTTCATTCCTTTTTAAACGCTTTCCCTTTTACGATCTTTTCATAATGTCTTACTAAACATCCTCTATGTTTATTTTTTTTCTATTTTTTTGAATTTTTTTACCAAACATGAGTTAATTTTCACCAGGTGATCTTTCTCCTAGATCATAGTAGATTTCCATGTTAAAATTTATATATATATATATATATACATATATATATATATTTTATCCTGTGATTGGAAGATAGTGGTTCTTATGCTGCGAACTTTTGTGGGATAATTTTAAAGTTTGAACCCTTTTAATTTAGTTGGATAAAATTCTTTCAACTTTCAAGAATTATTTCGTACATAGTTTTTGGTGTGAAGCTAATGGCATGTATTTGTTACATGATTATATCCTTCAAGAGATTTAAATGGGTTATTGCCTGTTCTGCAGGGGGTTTTGAAGACAATAAGTTTGAACAAGCTTACTTCTGCCGGGTGCAGAGTGAAAATCTGGATTGCAGATTGGTTTGCCCAGCTTAACAATAAAATGGGCGGTGACTTGAAGAAAATTGAGTCGGTTGGCCGCTACTTGATTGAGATTTGGAAAGCTGTCGGTATGGATCAAGAAGGAGGCAAAGTTGAGTTCTTATGTTCATCAAAGGAAATTAATGCTCGAGCCCATGAGTACTGGCCTCTCGTAATGGATATAGCTCGTAGGAATAAACTTCCAAGGATAATCAGGTGCATATATCTATATGAATGATGTGTTTCAGGGTGTAGTATTTGGATATGGTGGTATATGTGGGCTGATTATATTTTGTTTCTAAGTTTAGGTGTGGTCAAATAATGGGACGAAGTGAGCAAGATGAGTTGACTGTGGCCCAAATCCTCTATCCACGCATGCAATGTGCTGATATATTCTTCCTGAAGGTGCTTTATTTTTTTTTAATATTCATTTTGTTAACACCTGAATGTATCTTGTATGTCGATATTTAATTGACTGTTGTATGGGGTCTAGTGAACAAGAATCGGGAAGTATGCTTTAAATCTTCTTATAAATATCATGACTTAATTGTTACTGTTGTTTGTTTCATTGTTTTTTAAAAATAAAAGGAAAAGAAAAACAAAATATTTTTATGTTGATTTTCTCAGCAGATATAAATGTGAACTAATGAGGGTTTTTTTCTCCTTAAATTTAGGCTGACATTTGCCAGTTGGGAATGGATCAGCGAAAAGTGAATGTACTTGCAAGATAGTACTGTGATGACATCAAAAAGGAAGAACAAACCTATTATTTTGTCACGCTGTATGATTTAAACCTCCTTCAATAATTCAATTCACTTTATTTTGCTTTCAAATGGTGTATGCATGTAATTACATGTTTTTTTTTTTTCTTTTTTTGTTGGCTTTGCTTAATGGTGAAGTGTAGATATGTTACATGGATAACAGCAAGGACAGGAGAAGATGTCTAAAAGTGATCCATCATCCTCCATTTATATGGAAGATGATGAGGTGGGTTTTAGTTACGAAGGAATTGAGATTTATGTATTTGATAAGGGGTAGGATTAGACTGTATCTATGATCTGCCTTTGGATTATAGGGAACTTTCGAACTGGGATGTTACAATTTCATCATATGTGAACTTTGACTTAATTTTTTTTGAATCTATTGTCGTAGGCTGAGGTGAAGTTGAAGATAAAGAAAGCATACTGTCCTCCAAATATTGTTGAAGGGAATCCATGTCTAGAGTACATTAAGTATCTAGTTTTACCCTGGTTTAAGGAGTTAATTGTGGAGTGCAGTGAAGCGAATGAAAGAGATAAGTAAGTTTAACAAACATTAATATCAAACCAGTTATTAATCTCCTATTGATGGAATATGGAAGAACTTTTTCTTCAGCAATTGAAGTTTCTTCGCATCCAGTTGAAAGAGAAAAATTCTGGTTTCTAAAGTAGCCTGTCTTTGAAAAAATATAATCCGGTTATCTTTGGCTAACTTTTAAAACTGACTTATACGGAACCCCATGAGAAAAGAGAAGAGAGAAGACATAAGAGAAAAGAGAAGGAGAGGAGCAGCGAGAAAGAGAGAAAAATACAGTAAAGAAAGATAATTAGGTGCAATTTGAATACTTCGTAATTTCATAGACAATCTGACATATTCACACTCACTAACCATTTTGGTGTTACTTCATCGAAGATTTTTTTAAAAAAAAAAATTATTTTCTGATAAACTTCATCTAAGATATTTTGGTTTTCTCCTTTATTTATGAAATCCAGGACCTTCAAAAGCTTTGAAGAGTTAGTTGATGACTATGAAAGTGGGAATCTACAACCAGCTGATCTCAAACCAGCCTTAGCAAAGGCATTGAACAAAAATCTAGAGGTAGGTCTTTTCACCATTTTGTCCTTATTCATGAACTTCCAGTTTATAATTTTTTCTACTTTAAGGTTGCTAATCCGTCTTTTCTATCTGCAGCCCATACGGGAACATTTCAAGAAAGACAGTAATGCAAAAGAACTTCTCAAGAGGGTTAAGGTATTTTGCTATATCTTTCATTAAATAACAATTATTTGGTCTTTTTACCTATGGCTGACATTTCATTCCGAAAGAAATTAAGTCTACTAGTGTTTTGTAGGCGTACAGAGTCACCAAGTGATGATGATACTTAATGGAGCTTAGAGATTTCACCTCTTTCCCCTTTTGCTTAGTCTAATTGGTTGGAAAAGGGTCTGATATTTAAAAATTCTTGTGGTAATATTCTGCTATATTAGCAGTAATTCTTAGCAAGGCATTGATTATGCGCTTAGGCATTTTTGACTAATTTGTGTTTTCCAATACCTTTACACAGTGCCTTTCAAAAAAAAAAAGTAATAATTATAAATAAATAAAAATACCTTTACACAGTGAGCAAATGCTGTTATACTTGTACATCTATTTTTTTTTTTTGAAGTGATTGTACATCTAATTTTAGACCTGGGAATTTGACGATTTTTCTTTGTTTGATTCAATACGTTCATGCATGGGTTCTTGTATGGACCCAATTACCAACTAAAGTGTAAAACGTTTTGAATTACAAATAGACTAAAAAAAAATATTTTGAAGTTTAAGTATTTTATAATTTAAATCTTGAAGTTTGAATTTTGCAAAATAATACCTTAAGATTAAGAATTTTTGAAAATTAATATTCTGAGTTGATTTTTTGAATAATTTTAATTGATAAAGTCAATAATATTTTTAAAATTAAGGAGAATAATAACTATTAATTCAAGTTTTAAGGAGAATATGATTATTTTTTCGCTATTAAAATTGATCGAAAAATCAATCCTAAATTTTTTAGAAATTTTTAATATCAAATATTATTTTGCAGGATATAAACTTTTACATTTAAATTGAAGAGAATATATATATATATATATATATATATATATATTTATATATTTTGCAAGACACCCTTACAAATAACCAAAAGAACTCTAATTTTCAAGATCATGATCTCATTACCACAAAAATTTTGATATACGACATTTTATAATGTCGTTGTTATATATTTTTAGTGACAGGATACCAGTGTGACTAAAAGTTTTCGTGATATTTAAAATGTTATTATATCATTATTTTCAGTAACATTTATACAATACTACTAAATTTTATTAGTGACACTTCTAAATATCACTAAATTATTAAAATTGATAAGTATATAAAAATTTTAAAGTGTAAAAGAGTATTTTAGTGACATTTTAAAAATGTTACTAAATCATAAATGACATTTGAAAAAATATCACTAATCTTGTTACTAAAAATTCACCGTTATCTAAAAAATTTTGGCATCTACAAGTTTTCTTTTTTTATATATATATAATTAGGATTTATTTTTTTAACAGTCAACAAGAAAATTCTTTTACCAACATTTGGTGGCTAATTACGTATGTATATTAATTACACGCAATTAAATTGAATTAAGTTTGCCGGTTTATCTTTTTAGTTATTGTTTCATATTCAAATAATTATAACTTAATATCGACCAAAAATAAAAATAAATAAATTCAATTAATAGAAAAATCCAGTTTACATGAAATTAAAAGTTGCACAAAAATCAATGGAATCAAACGCTAAAAGAAAGATTATTTGCTAAAATGGTGATTAAGTTCTTGACGTTGTTTAGATCGTTCATACACCCGTCTCATCTTCATTATCGGATTCCTGAGAAATAAACAAAGATGAAATAAGTAAACAATATGTTGTTATTTAAAATAATATAGCATTTTCTTATATAAACAAATATATATATATATACACATATATATATATATATAGGAGAGCAGAGATATACTTATAGATCAAATTCTATGTGTGTGTTTCTTTTTTGTCTTTATTTCGTGCGATGTTAAAGTACTTTTTTTTTTCTATCGAATAATTGCATTAGACGAACTCCTTTGGTTAAATTAGTAAACTTAACAAATAATTCAATAAAAATGTTAAGTTTTCTTTGATTTAAGGGGAAAAAAAATACTAGCTTGCAAAAAGAACCATAAAATAGATACTTGGAGATGATAAACATGATTACATCAACACTAAAAAAGAAGGAAGCTAAAGGTTGTGAAAAGAAAAGAAGATATGATAGAGGTTGTGAAAAGAAAAGAAGATATGATAGCTAGACCAAAATTAGAAAGATGGAGTAGCTAAAGAGGTGAAAGTGCGTTATTGGATAGATGAGAAAAGATAAGGGTTAATGTTATGAGTGAGTTTTTTGTTTGAGTTTTGTTTCAATTTGACGAAATGATAATTTTGGGATTGTGAAAAAATTTGAATTTGAATTTACTTGAAAATTTTGAGAATCGAAAATAAATTCAAATATAGATTTTTTTTTTTTTTGGTATAAGTGTATAACACTCATTGTTAGTTTAGACTTTTATAACGTTAAAAACAAAGGTTTTGAAATTTTAGAGATAAATCATTATTTATGACGTCAATCACTAGTTTACTAGAAAATCTATTATTTGACATATATGCAGATACATTATAACCGAGAGATATGTAGGGATGTTTTATGTTTTACACATTTATATTTATATTCAAAAATAATTATATGTTATATTTAAATTAATACTGTTTATTTTTTCTATTTTCTAAAATTATTAATAATTTATAAATGAATAAGTGACATTTTTAGAATGCCACTAAATTTATAATTTAGTGGCATTTTGCATATGCTACTAAATCCAAATTTAGTAGTATTTATAAAATGCTACTAAATTAAACTATTAATTGTATTTGAAAAATGCCATTAAGAATAAATTTTAGTGACATTTTTAAATTGTTATTAAATCTAAATTATTAAAGATGTATTAAAAAGATCATAATATCCCTATGAACAAGTGACATTTTGCAGCAAATACTACTAAACAATACTATTGTGACATTTTAAAGACTATCGTCACCAAATAAAATGCCCCTATTCATACTTTTGTTGTAGTCATGAATTGTTGAAGGGGACTTCTCAGAGTCAAACTAGCCTTTGTCAATTAGTAAGTGAAATTGATTAACTTTTTTGACATTTTTGGCTCTCTTTGGAAAAATTGACAATTATCAAACTGTTTCAGACTCCTAAGACACGGTCACTCACGCCGAAGAGAGAAATTTTCAAACTCCAGTAAAGGTCTGAATTGGGCTACGTTTGCCTAATAAAAAGCCGTAATAGTAATACGCACTCCAGTACTTGATGAGCAAACAGGAAACCCAAGACAAGATTAGTATAGAGTAATAAGTATTCGTTTCACCACCGTTGCAAGCAAAATGCCTGGATATACCGGTACGCTTGATCTTTCCTTACCATTCTATACGGGATTATAGCACAACTATATATTTATATATTATGTGTGTGTGTGTGTTTAATTTGTATAAAAACAATATTCCATAAACATAGTCACGCAATGAGATTGTCACGACCCGAGGCCGGGGTCAATGGCAGAATGGGTATTCATCAATTAGAAATACAAAAAAGAACTAAATAAAAAGACTTAATTTATTCAAAATTTTGCCCCGAGGACTCTAACCTTTCAAAACTGGTCTCAATAAAATATTTAAATGAAAATAAAATCTCACAGTTATGCGTCACTCATTGAACATAGACTGTAAATAAAACAACTTTTTTAATAGTCGTACATCCCAAATCATCTCACACTCATACTCGGACATAAGTAATGCAAACCATGTCTAGATTTCATATTCTAATTTATAAAGTTTAATGAAATTCAAATTCCTACTGAAATTTAAATATTTCACAATTTTCGTAGGAATTTACCAAATTATAAATAACTAGTTGCTCTGCAAATGCCTCGATCTAACTCTTCTGATCCAAATTACACTGAGTGCCACCTGAGGGGAAGAAAGGGGATGAGCTAATGCACAGTAGAGAATCAATTACAAGTTCTTACATATATACAAAATATACTCATGTTGAAGGTCCTGTATGGTCAGTAATTCCATTTAAAATAGTTCACAAAACTCAAATAGAAATCATAGTCCAATGGTCAAACATTTCAAACTATTGTAACATCCATCAAAACCAATGCATATCATTTCAAGCCAACATATATCCATGTATGCAATCATGATATCCGAAGTATCCTAATGGATCACTCGTAAGTGTGAGCCACCTAAAGAGGAGCCGTAAGTCCGATCACCTGATGTGGGGCATCGTAAGTCCGATCACCCGAACTAGGGCATCGTATGTCCGATCACCCAATGTAGGGCATTGTAAGTCCGATCACCCAATGTAGGGTATCGTATGTCCAATCACCCAATGTAGGGCATCATATATTCGATCACCCAATATAAGACATCGTATATCCAATCACCCAATATAGGATATCGTAAGTATGTGAATGTATACAAATGTTTTATATATAACAGAATAAGGATATGCACCATTTCCACAAAATTTCAAAATAACCATGCAGTAATCTTTAATCAAATCACTTCTAGTCCTCAAAATTGAGTTCTCAAACCATTTTGGATTTTTTAAAAATTTCGGCATTATAACAGCTATTTTCTATCAAAACCCAAAAATCCAATTTCCTGCAGAAATCAATCAAAAACAATATATATGACATGCCAACCAGTGTGACGTGTCTCCCAGGTAGTTTATATCTCAAATCAGGTCAAAAATGGACATAAACACAATTTTTATAAATTCTTTCACGAAATTCTATATTTATTGAAAATATGTAAAATTCATAAATTAAATTAATTTTAGAATTAAGTAATCGAATCCCTACCTCTATTGAGCATCCAACAAGTGTTACAAGGCTATGGAGAAACTTTGGCGTCGTTTGGGTGTTGTTTGGAAGAGTGGACGTCGTTTTCGAAACTTTGGTTCCTTGGTTTGAAAACTTGATTTTCAAACAGAGCTTCAATTCATGAAACGGACTTCACCACTGAATTCAGAGCACCCAAAAACCCTAGGTTAGACATATAATTTGTCAAATTTGGATGCAGGCCCCACGACACGCAAATCGAGGTAATCTGAGCCGTCCGATTTCGTTTTTCGGGCCCGTTTCGGAATATAGTTAATATATATCTCATTTTTTACCATTTTCAACGTAGATTCTAAAAATGATATCAGTTTTAAAATCTAACGGTCCGATCAAAAAGTTAATTTCAAAACTATTTTCAGCAAAACTGTCCAACGAAATTAAAATCAAACGGAGCAAAATTGAGACACGAGGTACCACCATCAGATTTTCCGTGAGGAGACGAGTCTACGGCGACCAGTTTCGCAGTGAACGGTGGCCAGAATCGGCTCCGTCGAGGAAAAGAATCCGCGGTGTATTCTGCGTCTTTCCGGTGATCGGCGGCTCCGACAGGGCTGGTTCTAGCGGCGGGAGCTTCGTCCAACAGCTGGGCGTCGACGTCAGTCAGTGGCGCGGGGAAACGATCGCTGGAGGTGGCTCAACGGAGCTTCGCTAGAAATCGGGTGTTGTATTTGCTCCGGGGACCAAATCGCAAAAGAAAGAGAAAATATAGGGATTTATAGAGAATTTTCGTAACTGTAGTGCCACGTGTTAACTTCTGGTTAATTGGGCACTGTTTTGTTTATTTGCACTTGGACCCAGTTTTCTAAAAATCTTCTCAAAAATACCCTTGAATAATTACATTTTGACTCCAATTTTTAAACTTTTCTTACATTTTTGCCCAAATGAACCTAGACCCAAATCCGTCCAAATTCATTTTTTTTGGGGGTCAAAAGACCAATTTTCCCTTACAATTTTTTATGGGATTTCACAGAGATCATAACTCAACGACGCTTGTGAACAATATATGTATACATACTTATCTACGTACATATTTGTTAGTATCGCTAGAAACATGGGGTTCTAGAGAGCAACAACTTCTTGGAATGTCCTAAAACTTTGTGAACCTGAAATAATGCATACAGCGTGCTACCATTTGATTCCTTAGACAAGATTTGTAAATATATGGATGAGTAATCTATTTGTAGGAGGGGATTTTTTTCAGCTGATCGATCAATGACTTGTAGCATGAGGTGATAATTTGATCATAGTTTGATATTAAATTAATGCAACAAGTTAGAATATAGCCAAGGCAGAGAATAAATTTCCACAAATTGCATAGACTCAAGACTTTGAAGTCACGTTTCCACACACATCACGCACTTGACTTGAAAAGTTCACGCAAGACATATCGGATACATTCGTGTATATATAGCAACTCCAATCGTTATCTTGGTGCATATATACCAAGCTCTAAAGATTAAAAGACCGAATCTAAAATGGCCAACAAAATTTTTAGTTCCTTGCCTCATTTCACTTACATGCTCTCCCTCCTACTCATAACTCTCCTTGCCTTAGTTTCCGGCTCGAACGCCGGACGCATTGTCGTTTACTGGGGCCAGAACGGAAAAGAGGGCAGCCTGACAGACACATGTAACGCGGGAAGGTACGTATATAGTGTTAAAACTTCTTAACGGTCATTGTTTGTCTTACAATTTTGTCTCTCTAAAGACAAACTAATATGTTAAGGTTTATTCTAATAACTGAGGGATCCAATCTATCCTAGTCATTACGATATTTGAATATGAATTCAAGTCGCTAAATAAATTGTAGTCCAGTCTTTCTCATGACCAACCAATAACTTCAGATGTGACAAATAAATGGAACTTTAAATCAGAACAATAATTCCTTGTAATTTTAATTTTCATGTGTTATATATCAATTCACTAGTTGTACAAGAATTAAACGCCAACTGGATTAGATATTGGATTTTCCTAAAGAGTTTCAGGTCAACAATATGACGATTCATGTAATATCTGGTAGAGTACCCTTTACTAATATCTGTATAAGTATAGGTACCCTTTCCATTTTGAACCATTGTTATTATTTCATATTGACTATAAATTAAGTGGACCAGTAAAGGTAGTTCGGTAGACCTAAGATAGTTAGTGCTCCCGTACTTTGCTTTATTATTTACTTAGCTATTTTGTGTTTGATCAGTCTTCGGTTAATTTTGGATAAATAATTGTTTCGATGACTTGTTCTACTTTGTGTGACATATAAATAGGTACAACATTGTGATCATAGCTTTTCTGTCAAAGTTCGGTAACGGCAACAAGCCTGAACTAAACTTAGCGGGTCACTGCACTCCGTCATTAAACAATTGCCAAGGATTTAGCAAAGATATCAAAAACTGCCAAGCCAAGGGCATAAAAGTCTTTCTAGCACTCGGCGGTGCCGTTGGAAACTACTCCCTTTCATCTGTGCAAGATGCTGCGAGCGTCGCCGAATACTTATGGAACAACTTTCTAGGGGGGCAGTCGAATTCCCGGCCACTCGGCGACGCGGTTTTGGATGGCGTCGATTTCGACATCCAGCAAGGCGCAGGGACACACTACAACGCTCTAGCCAGGAGGCTCTCGGATTACAGCCAAAGAGGGAAGAAGGTTTACTTAACTTCCGCGCCGCAGTGTCCGTTTCCGGACCAATACCTCAATGGTGCGCTCTCGACGGGGCTATTCGACTACGTTTGGATTCAGTTTTACAATAACCCGAAGTGTGAGTATAAAACTAGTAATCCCAATGCTTTCAAGGCATCGTGGAACCAATGGACAAACTCTATTGACGCACATGAGTTCCATGTGGGGGTTCCGGCAGCGCAAGAAGCGGCTGGCAACGGTTATGTTCCATCGGATGTTCTCATTTCTCAAGTGTTGACATTCGTTAAGAAGGCATCACCAAATAAGTATGGAGGAGTTATGCTTTGGAACAAATACTATGATGACCAGACTCAGTATAGTTCCAAAATCAAAGGCAGCGTCTGAAACTTTCAAAGGAACGAAGTTGCGTTTGATAATATATCTATATAGCTAAATAAAACTGATGCCCTTATAAGTTTAATGTTTACTTACCCTCAAAATGAAAGGTAACGGGGAGGAAAATGAAAGGGAAAGAAAAAAACTTTCATTTTCATGTCTAACTAATGGCTATATCCATGAAAAAGAATCATATCATTCCCTACTTATCATATTTTACTCTTTTTCCCATTTATTTCATTTGTACTCATGCTGGCCTGTGTGTCTTTTGAGTTAAAGACTACTAGTGAAGCCATTATCTATGCTAGAAAATTTTTTTGTGTATATTATAATCAACAAGCAATTGCCACCACTTTACATATACAGCTAGTCTAAATGCAATTAATTGAGGGGAGAAAACAATATATATATATATATATATATATATATATATATATATATCTCAACTGATCAACAACAATATACAGCCAACAAAGTTAAATCAATTGGACATCTCTTGAAGATAATTTGATTGAAATATGTAATAAGATTTTTTCTTTAACTGAGGTAATATTTATTACCCAAACCATACTATTGAATTTAGTACCCGCCATATGATTGATTTTATAGTCCTTGTAAAAAGCAGACTTTTTTAAGAGGGTAATAATGTAATTTTCAACTCAGGGTACTTTTGTAATTTTGTTTTATTAGAATTTTAAATTTAAAATATCTGAAGTGGACTTGGATATGATTTAATCTGGATTCATAAGGACTAAAGTATACGAAATTTTGAAAATAAGGACTAAAGTGAAATTATTGAAGGGCATTGATTTAAAGAAATTTCAAAAATAGCACCCTCCCAATAAGAAGCTACCACGTGGCAATTAGCTTTCCAAATTACTTTTAAAACCTTGAACTCTCTCATCTTCTTCACAAAGAAACTGCCATCAAACGTCACCGCCACACTGATGACTGCCAAGCCCAATGCACTGGCCTGCGTTGTTCGTTGGAGGCCGATGAAGTAAACCCGACCAATCTTTTCGCCTCTCGTGCACAGTGGATGGAGCTAGGACGACACGAAGACAATGCCCATTGCGGCGTTTTTCTGCCAAAAGATTGTCGCCCGATGTCGTCTTCACTCACCACCAACACGGGAGGTCTTTTCTGAAGCTCACCGATCAACTCCACTGGGTGATTGTCGTTAATTTGTCGCTGGTAAGTAATTTTTTGATTGGGCTCTCTATATAAATTAATTATGGTATTTTTATAAATATTTTTGTGAAGTAATTATTTAGGCCATAAAAATTATATGAGATGAAAGAGTGAATTGAAACATGAATAAATGCGTTAGTATTGTGTTGAATCGAAATTTGAAAATGGGAGAATTTTTCAAGTGAAAAAAAGTTATATTTTTTAAAATTTTTCTTAAAGTGACATTTTTGAAACTTTTATATTTAAGGCTCGATTATGGCTCGAAATCTCGAAAAAAAGTTTTGACTATAAATTCGGATTCGGTGAGATCAAGAAATGAACTTTAATATATAATATTAATATGTTTCGAAGCGCTACAAATTTCGAAACACGAGGCTCATAAATAATCACATTTTACGTGTCATAAGACGAGGATCTGGAATCTAAATTAATCGAATTATATGTTTAACTTAACTATTTTAGAAGCAATGAATTCAATACTGCTGTATATTTTTTCAATTGAGACTCTGTTGGGAAAGTAACTTCCTCAAGCAAGTGAATTTAGATTCTAATTCTCTTATTGTACTTTCAAACGATACACTAGAATTACAATAAGCGTTAGTAATTCGTTATTATTACTCAATAGAGGCAGGGGCCTGATTACTTGACTTTATTGTGGTTTTTAGTATAAATTTATTTATTTGATCGAATATAAAATTTCGTGAAATGATTTATAAAAATGTGCTTATGAGCCATCTTAGATCTTTTCACAATTTTGTCCTTATTCATAAACTTTCAATTTATAAATTTCTCTATTTTCAGGTTACTAACTCCGTCTTTTTTATCTGTAGCCCTTACGGGAATATTTCAAGAAAGACAGTAATGCAAAAGAACTTCTTAAGAAGGTTAAGGTATTTTGCTATATCTTTCATTAAATAACAATTTATTGCCAAGCCTAGGGCATAAAAGTCTTACTATTTATCTGTGGTACTGAGCATGATATATATAGTTTACAAACATACTCAAAAGTAGCAAACTTGTTTCAGATGGTAGCATAATCCATTTAGTTAACAAGATATAAGTATAAGTCTTAAATCCATACTTTTAGCATTACCAAGTCATGAATTACATATGAAAGATGGCCCCTTAATCCATTTATTGGTTACCAATATTACACTGGACACAACTTATTGAGAAAGAAGGGGTGAGCATAAAATCTCCAGTTGGTTTCCTAAGTTCCTTTTTAGGAAATTTTTTTTATAATTCTCAAAACACTCGTATAATTAGTAGTTTTGGAAAGCATTTTATAAATATTAAGTATTCAAAATATAAATAGAAAGCCAAAACAGGAATTCATACTAAAAATCAAAACCAGATATCAAGATTAAAACATATTAAAAACCATGATAAAACAAGCATAATGTATATTACACAAATCTACTCATTCTATTTGCTCCAACTTTTTCATCACGACTAAAGCAACTTATATTACGTGTACTGAGTGTTCTCTGCCTGACATCTATCTGTAGAAATCAGAAAAATACCCGTGTATCTAATCCTATCAAGCCAGAAGGGCACCAAATAGAGATAATCAAAAAACAAACTCCACGTAGATTTACGGACTCTTACTGAGGATGAGTGTACTAGTCCACCCACTATAATACTGTGATGCCTAAGATGATTCTCATATATGATCTTATGAATGATTCTTATATACGATCCTACGAAAGGTACAATATGTGAAGTCTCAAATAACCATGTTGTAGTTTAACATTCTAGAAGTACTCTGATTTTTTAAATAAAAATCTATTTGGTGCTCTAAAAAATCGGCAGTATAATGCCCATAATTTAATCAAATCAAAAAATAAAACTTGCACAAAACTACATATAGAAAATATCCAGATCAGTTTACAATTTCTCACAAATCCACAATTCACCAAAATAATTATTGAAAATAGTTTAGTATAATAAAATCATAAAATTTCAATTTTTCATAACATATTCCAATTTTCATGAAAAACAATGAAAAAAAACAATGAAAAATAAGGTAATTGGATTCCTTATCTCGATTGGATAGCGATACGATACAATGGAGTATTTTTGGCAAACATTCAGAGGATCGGGGGTCGTATTCAAACCTCGATCACTTGCTTCGAAAATTTGATTTTTCAACAGAGCTTTAATTCGCAAAATATACTTTACCACTAAATTTCTAGTATCCAAATTAGCAAGGTTAGCATATAACTTAACCAATTTAGTCTTAGACTGAAATCCAACCACCGATACATAAAACTAGGTAAATCTGAGCTGTTTGATCTTTTATTCAAGCCCGTTATGAAACATAGTCAATATATATCTTATTTTTCACCATTTCATGTATACATCATAAATATGACATTAATCATATGATCTAACGGTTTGATAAAAAAGTCAACATTCGAAATTAAAAAGCTCAAAACTGTTCAACACAATTCAATCCAAGCAAATTCGAGTTAAGAGATATATACTGATGTTTTTCGTGTTAAAAAGAATGTGAAAAGCCTAAGCTTGTGGCCAGAATTCGCATCGGCATCAGAATTTTTCCGTGAAGCTTTTTGCACTATCGGAGGTGAACGACAGATCTGACAGCCTTAAAACTCTGACAGGGGAGGTTTTGGAGTGTGGCAATTCCGATTTGGTGGATGGCGGTAGCTGTGTCTAACCAGAGCTACATTGTTGGGAGGGAGGCCAGTTGTTGTCCTTAATAGTCTATGTTTTTTTATCTCTTTCTATCGAGCGTGAGATAGTGAACGAGAGGGAGAAGAGAGAGAAGGCAAAGTCTTTTAACTTTTCGAAAATTGAAAAATGTATATAAAATATATGGATAATGATGTTAAAATACCATAATTTTAACTTTTCTACAAAAAAATACCCTAACTTTTGAATTTCTACAAAATAATACCCTCATTTTTAAATTTCGGCAAAATAATATTGTGATTTTCGAATTTCTACAAAATAATACCGTCATCTTTGAATTCTACAAATTAATATCCTAAAAATTAAAATTCTTGTAAAGTAATATCCTAACATTTGATATTCCTATAAATTTGTAAACTTAATGCCCAATTAGTTAATTTTAATAATAAAAAGATAGTAATAGTTATCATTAACTTAATTAAAACTTATTAAACCATAATAAATTTTCTGAAAAATATTTGTAGTTAGCATATTTTACTTTTTATTTAAAAAATAAAAGTAATAAATTAGAACGAGAAGTAAAAAATGGTTAATTGTTAAAAAAACATAAGAGGTAAAATAAAAAAAAATGTTTTTTAGCAATTAACTAAAAAATTATTTATAAAGTAATTTTTGGCAATATACTAATATCTAAATATTTTTAATTTTTTAATGAGAGGTGTTTACATATTTTAATTTGTTCATAGTATAAAATTATAAAGAAAATAAAAGTTGAAGGTATTAATTTGCTAAAATCATAAATATCATGCTATTAATTTGAAAAATTCAAAAGTGAAGGTATTAATTTGTAGAAATCGAAAAAATAAAGGTATTAACTTGCAAAATTTCAAAAGTAAGATTATTAATTTGCAAGAATTCAAAAGATATGGTGGTTTTTGTAAAAAAAATAAAATAAAAAATAAAACTAGGCATATTTTACATAATTAACCCTAAAATATATATATTTTTTTTAAAAATGGGTTTTTACAACATATGTCACATACATTCATGTATAAATAACGACTCCAATTGTTAGGCTTGCTACATACCAAGCTCAAAAGATTAAAAGAATAAAGCTATTTAGAATAATGGCCAACAAAATCTGCAGTTCCTTACCTCATGCCACTTTTATGCTCTCCCTCCGACTCATAATTCTCCTTGCTTTGGTTTCCTGTTCAAATGCTGGATGCATTGTCATATATTGGGGACAAAACGAAGCAGAGGGCAGCTTGAAGGACATATGTTATACAGGAAGGTTTGTATTGTGTTAGAAATGTTCAACTGTCGTTATTTGTTTTAGATTTTTGAACAGAATAGAGTTGAAGTGCAGTAATAAATTGATGTAAAATTTGTCCTAGTTACTAAAACAATTAAATTTACAAACTAATTGATCATTCATGTACAACCAATTAAGTGATACATAAATGCATAATTTATATTAAAATTTTAAATAAATATTAAAATAAAATTATAGTAATTTCAAATTTTTAATGATGCATGTGTTATCAATTCACTGGCTAATTGTAGAGAACTTTAGATAGCAAATTAAATTAGGCAGAAAGGTTGAATTGGATTGAATATATTGGACTAGAACTATCTATTAGGCGTACTTTAAGTCAATAATATATGACTTTAGATGTTATATCTGCATGGACTCTTTACTATTAATCTTTTTATATAAGTATATATGTCATCTCTATTTTGAATATCATTGTTAGTGCTTTGTGATCGGAAGAAAGTTGAAGGACGACCTAGACTTAACCAGTTAATGCTTTTGTCCATGCTTCATTTTTTTGAACAATTTTTTTTTTTTTTTTTTAAAAAAGAAGTATTTAATTAATTTTGGATTGAAGATGGTTGCTAGCTAGTTACGTAAATTTTTATTTTGATTTGTTCTAATTTGTGCGATATATATTTACTAACAGGTACAACATTGTGATCATAGCGTTTCTCTCAAGAGTTTGGCGACGGCAACAAGCCTGAACTAAACTTAGCTGGTCACTGTGACCCAGCATCAAACAGTTGCCAAGGAGTTAGCAAGGACATTAAAAACTGCCAAGCCAAGGGTATAAAAGTCCTTCTTTCAATCGGCGGCGAAGGTGGAACCTATACTCTCTTTCTTCCGCGGACGACGCCAGGAGCGTCGCCGACTACATATGGAACAACTTCTTGAGCGGGCAGTCGAATTCCAGGCCCTCGGCGACGCTGTTTTGGACAGTGTCGATTTCAACATCGAGCAAGGTGAAGTAACCCAGTACGGGACTCTAGCCAGAAGGCTCTCGCGTTACAGCCGAACAGGGAAGAAGGTTTACTTAATCGCCACGCCGCAGTGTCCGTTTCCGGACCAATACCTCGATGATGCGCTCTCGACGGGGCTATTCAACTACATCTGGATTCAGTTCTACAACAACTATTGCCGAAACGATGATCCAAATGCTTTCAAGGCTGCATGGAGCCGCTCTATTAAAGCAATTGCGTTCCATGTCGGGGGCTCCCGGCGGCGCAAGCAGCTGCTGGTAGCGGTTTTGTCCCAACCGATGTTCTCATTTCTCAAGTGTTGCCGTTCGTTAAGGGCACACGCATTAAGTATGGAGGAGCTATGCTTTGGAACAAGCACTATAATGACCAGTCTGAACGTAGTTCCAAGATAAGAGGCAGCGTTTGAATGTATGTCTTTTTTACTTTTCTTCAACGATTGTGATTGAACAAACCCAGTTTGCCCCCTCTCCTCTAAAGTTGGTGAGATGTGACACTTCCTTCACTTTCTCCGACCACACGCCTCCTTCACTTTGTCTTCTTCGACATAATCTATAATTTTTGACAAGATCAAGTTGAGGATAATTTTGAAATTTTGAGTTTTTCATTTAATGAAAATCTTAGTTTTATAAATAATTTATAATTTTTTTTTATTTTTTTCATTACATGTTTTAAATATAGTCAAAATTTATAATGACTCTAATAACTAATACACCTAATAGACAATGATAATAATAATAATAATAATAATAATAATTATTATTATTATTATTATTATTATAGACATTTATTATGATTACCTAATTTTCTTTTCTATTCTAGGAGAAGGGAAAGGCGGTGCTAAATTTAATCCAATTATGCTTTATATCTCTCTAACCAAGTTCTCTCCGTCTACCTCTTTCTCATGGTTATGTATTTTTGCGAACTTTATTCATTGAATTGCTTGTTATCATTAGTATTATTACTATTATTATTCGGATCAAGCGTTGCATGTTCATTTTAGACTTGTAATGGAAGACGTGTCTTAGACAACATATACCAAACATATTTACTATTCTACATTTGTAGAATACAAAACTCAACAACAATTCAGGTCTTTTAATGTAGAATACAGAACTCAAAAAGAATTTAGGCCTTTTCCATAAAATTGCTTTCTGACCAACAAAATAAGGCCAGTATCTTTCTTCAACAGTCATCTACTTATTAGAAGTACATCGAGATTTTTAAGGAATAAAAAACAAAAAATCACATGCTAAAAAATCAGGAGGTGCTTTGCTTGATTTAAGCACCTCCTTTGCCATCGATACGAATCAACTCTGATTCAAGAAGTTGTTTCGCGAGAGAGAGAGCTCCCAACTTGTGAAGCAAAAGCTACAGCCTCCAACTCTTGCCTGGTCAAGAGCCTAGTTGAGGGACAAAATTCTGCATTTAATAAAGACGCCAAGCCATTGGGCTCTATGGATCTCACAGAAAAATCGGTTTCAAGCACCTCAACTGTTTTGTCAATGAACACTGATCTTGGCATGTACTCCTTCATGCGGCATACAAATTCTAAATGGTCCCTTGCCTGCCATCAGAATAAGTTTCTTGAACATTATTCAAGATTCAAACATGTTGACTACATAACACTCCAACAAGTCACTCTGGACAAAAGACAAAAGATTATTGCAAATTAAAATCTAAGACAATTCAAAAGACTGGCCATCATTATGCTGGCATATATCACTCAACCCACCAAACAACCTTACTTCCATGATCTAGTCAGCATGGCACAAGCCCCAACTCAACCCAAATAAACATTAGATTAATCCCAACTTCTAAACATAGATAGGGACTAAATTATCATGGCATCTCATGAAAGCACATATGTAAATAAATGTAAGAAACAAAGTGTACAAGACCAAAAATAAATACAAGAAATCAACTACTAGCATACCAGTCGATATTCTGGAGCCCGTTTAGGGTGTTTCAGGTAGGCCATGTTTCTGACATCATAGTCCCACAAAAATGACGTGTGGTGGATCCACCGATTTTTAGTAATAGATTGAGCGTTCCCACCAAACTTGCGAGTACCAAATACATAATCTATAACCAGATAGCACCAAGTACTCTGTTTGAGAGCATGTTTTGTCCTAAAGTACTTAGGTTCAGATCTAATTAACGCAAAAAAGACATGCATTCTCTAGCAGCATTCAAATAAATGAATATCGAGTTAAAGGCTTCAATATAACATCAAACAAACAAACATTCATGAGATGCAATCTAATAAATAACAAGCAAAACCAAAATATTGGTGCTAAATTACTAAATGAAGAACATGAGGAACCGAATATGAGCAAGTAAAAAACAAAATCTTCACCCACATTCACATTACACCTATGGCATATATGTGCAAAATACTAGTGCAATGTAAACTGAAAAATCTTATTTAGATACCATTTTCATAAAGATGGAAATCACCAATTCCATGAAACACTTTGGCATAGAAAAGGCCACTCCAGGACATAATAGGCCGAGGATAAGGTTGTAAGCCTGTAACAGCCTCCTTGTTGCATATCAAAGTGACAAATACTGTGCCACTATCAACAATAACGGTACCACCTCCGGTAAACCTCCTGATTACAGGAATCCTATCTTGTAACACAGATTTGACATCGAGTAGCTCTGCGGCTCCCCTGCAGAGAGAGTTGCCAATGGAATTCTCTAACATTCCCAATTAAAAATATGCAAAATAGAAGCACAGATCCAGGAATTACCCTGAGATACCCATGACAATGGTAGGGTCATCAGTTCCATCATTCACGATGCACCAATTCTCAGATGAGGTTCGAAGCAACTGTTCTTCTAAATGAAGTTGCTGCAGAATGGGAAATCCTTTAAATCTGACGAGATTCATCAATGGAGGTCCAATGTTTCGGCTCTGAGGTGCACTCATTAGATTGTAGCAGAGACATAAACCTTATAAGCGGTTAGTCTGAGTTGATTGCATTCAAGTAGCGTTTAGCCAGCTCTAAATAATTTGCTGAAAGTTTAAGTTGCTGCCATCGGCTAGTGAACATGGAAGAAAGCATCTGTATGTGTGTCCAAGTTTAATTGATTTACACAACCCTAAAAATTTGCAAACTGTACCAGGAAAAAAAATCCATATTTACTTGAATGTGTAATTCAAGCAACAATAAAAATCCCTCTGTGGTAAATAGTTATGGTATCAGATAATTATGATTACTGATTTGATTTCATGGAAACAATCTAACTAAACATTGTAAAAAGTTGCCACTAAACTAGCAATGCACTAACGCACAATAAACATGCTACAGTCCCAGCATTCAACACTGAGTTATTCAACAGACCAGAAAAAGCCATCACAAAAAAACTTACATACAGAACTAAAGTAGGCAGTAACCACTAGACCTACAACAAACTACTAAAAAGTTCAGATTTCACTATTCAATGTTATTTTTATTTTTATGACTAATATTCAATGTTACTTCAGTAACCAGATTACAGAATCAATGTCCAATGTTATTTCAATAGAATGAAAACCAAATTGCAAATTTACGTTCATCAATAAAGATGCAATTAATGGAAACCGAAGCATTATATAGAAATTAAAAAGTGGAAAGCTTAAAATTACTTGGGGAAATCTAAATGACACTATTATGTTCAGTTGAAATTATTTTCTCAAGTTTAGCTGTTCAGGGAAGGTATGGTGAAAATGTAAATTTTTAAGTTAAGGCTTTTATCTTCAGGTTTATAGTGAAAGAAACATAAAATATATACATATATATATATTATAAGATCAGCATACAATAAATCACTTCTTATTAAAAAAAAAAAATGGATTTCTCTTCCTCTTTCTTTTTTCCCCCCACCCATTTAATTTTATTGGTAAAAAGTTTTGAAGTCAAAGTAGTATCATAGTTTTTTGCCAATGAAACATACACAAGTGCGTAAATGAATATAGAATATATATATATATACACACACACACATAAATCCCAGAATAAAAAAAAATCAAAAAAAGATTATCCATCATCGATAAACCGTATGCAGCTAGCAAATGAATGATTTAGCAAACGAAAAGGGGACAAGTTTCACAGAAATTCATGGATGTTTTGCTCGAAGGTATGAATGTTCGTCGAATATTCTCCACACTGGTTTCTTAACTAAAAACTTCCCAGGTCACTAATCCAAGACCAATTCGAATGTCATATTCAAAAGCAACAAGTTCCATGATTATTCATATCCACATCTCGAAAATGACGCTAAGGCATTTCATCGAACACTTACTATACATTGACCCCAAAAGGGAAGGGGGGAATCATTAAACTGAAAACGTAAACCAGGTGATATGGCGAGACCCATAAATTCAGACATTTAATAATGATACAGGCATTGAGCACTGAAACGAGAAAGTGAACAATGAGATACGTACCGAAGCTGTGTCATCAATTGGATCGGATTCGAAAACTTGTATAGAAGAATGGTAAGTCGGTGCGCGTAGATTGAGATATGGTAATGGCCGCCAGCGGTCAACGCTTCATTACTTTGACCGGCGCTCCGACGTGGACAACCAAGGCCGCCGATCTACAGAGAAGGAACGAGAGGAGAGGATGGACTAGTAGTCGTAGAGTCTTACGCAAAGACTCTTTTGACTTTGAAACAACACAAACTCTGCACTAATTAGTCTCTGAACTACTCTATCTGCAACGCGGATTTTGGTGGAAAAAAAATTGGGAAAATTAGTCATCTTGCTCGTGAGATTTGTCATTAACGTGAATTTGTTCTCTCGTATTTTTTACTCTCTACTTTAATAACAAATTTGTTATCCTTTTATTCTCATTTTGGATTAATATTCAAGTTCCTATACAATACTAAATTGTTTTTCTTTTCTCCTTTGACTTAGAATTGTAATGCTTGTAAAATTATTATTCTTTTATCCCAAAATTCTAATACCCTTAGAAAATTGTTAACGAACAATAATCAAATAATTATTTTATTTTTTAAATAGTTAATAAATATTTTTTTTATTTTTTTATATTAAACATTTCCAAAGAACTAATTTTTATAATTAAATAAATAAACAAAAAGAGGTAATAGAAAAATAATTTCTTTAATGACTATATATGCATATTTTAAAAAAAAATAAGTAAAAAAAGAATAATTTTTGGATTAATTCATTAGTGTCAAAATATTTTTACAAATTATGTTAAAAAAAAATTACATATTTTTATATCCGAAAGATTTTCTAGAAAATGAAATGATTATTATGTTTTTTTCTATAATTAAAAAAAAAAAAAGAAACAAAGAGAGAGAGAGAGAGAGAGATTTTGCTAAAATAGTCTATGTCACTAGCAATTAGATTGGAGGCATGGCTAACAATTTGGATGATTTGTTGATTCTCCGAATGCTTCATATATTTGGTATATAGGTAAAAGCTCTCAAAGTGGATTTGGTCACTTTGCATCCTCCTTTATTTGGTTGGATTGATGTTAACACCAACGACTTTTTGGTGTGGGCTGCAGTGATGTCTTGAGAAAATTGCGAAAGTTTTACTAGAAGTTACTCAGAAAGGTAACACTTTGGTAGTAGATTTGTTGCTTTTTCGGTCGATTTTTATCTATATTTTTTTTTCAAAAGTGAAACTAAAACCGAAAATTCAATTTTCAGCCTTTTTTTTTTTTTTTCCAGTTCTGGTGTTGCTGGCTTTTCATACTTCTGAAACATCTCATAACTTTGGCTTAACTGTTGTTGCGTAAAATGTTTAACGGAAAAGCATGTAAAATGTTTAACGGAAAAGCATGTTACCCAACAAGAAATATCGATTAAATAGAATATCATCCTACAGAGACTTGTTATGCTAATTATCAAATTTTATTAATCTTAATTTTTTTTTTTGGGAACAAACGTAATGACTAAAAAGAAAAACAGAAAAAAAAAAACAAATTAAATTAAGCCAAAGGATAACTCAAGAAAACTCTCACTAATTAAAAACCTAGAATTTCTGGTTTCATCTAAATTAATCCGTTCAAAGTATTCAATCCAATCAATTAATATTTATTCCATATACTAACAGTGAATTTCTCTAATTTGTTTATCAATTTTTCCTAAAAATTAATAAGTATATTTCAATAAACAAGTTCTAACATCTCTATATAAATTATGAACTTATCAAAACTTATTAAGGATAAAAAATTCATAATATGACACAAATCTCATAAATATCTCTATCCTATAAAAATCACATGTTACATTAATCAATAACAAAGTCAAAGATTTTAAATTAAATTTTTGATTCACGTAAAAGTGAATCAGACTCTCACAAGTATTAAGCATAGATTAATATAATTAATATAGAGTAGAAATAAATAAATATCAACTTATATTGAAATTAAAACATCATAATACATCGTAGCTTTAGAAAATTAAACTAGCTCATGGTTATAAAATAAATGATGAACGTGATTCTAAACATGAAGAAGAAAAAAGACTAGAAAAACTACAAAATAAATCAATAGCGTGTTGTCTTCAGGTTGTCAATCACTCTGCCTTTAATCCTTTGTTCTCTCTATATCTTTCTCTTTCTTTTCTAAGTTTTTAATGACTTTCTAACATTTTAAATAAGTACTAGAAAAACCTATTTACCAAGAGTGGTCACATAAAAAATAAAGTCAAAAGACATCTAAAAAAATATATGTCAGAATTTCTACGGTGCAACGCTGTTGGGTGCCATCAACAGAGCAGGCATCAGGGCGCCACCCTAGTTGCCAAGTCTCCTTTTTGTTAAACTCGAAGTAGCTTCGGAGCATCGTCACCGTAGCATAGGGGGAACTTGATCCAAATACCACTAAGTATATGAAAATTATCTGGTCCTATAACCAAAGCATCAAAAATACAAATAAAACCCACGAAAACCTCAAAAATCCACCAAATACCCAGTTTAAAAGATTTTTAATTCGTGAGGAAAAGTCACTCATCAGTTTCAGTTGTTGTGCAAAATCTTTGAATTCACAAAGCAAATAGGCAAACACACACCAGACGAATGCCCATCAATCATTGGCCGCCATCTACAACCCACCAGATGTCACTAAACTTCTGCACAATCGAAATCTTTAATCCCGTCCATGCTCAAGTCTCCCCTCGTCCATGCTCAGGCCACGGCTCATCCTCACCCAAGGTTGTCGCACTCTCGTAACCTCATTCTGTTGAGGTGCCATTTGAAATCCCTTGTTGTGAAAACACGCATTGAATTTTCGTATTCGTTCCGTCGTAAAGCCCAAGAATTTCATTTCTGCTTGTTGCTAAATCTGCACATAACACCCGTTCTTCCATCCGTTCTGAATTCATCATCCGAGAATCTTAATCTCACATCAGACCCATCGTCTCGCAATAACTGTGCTCCTTTTTTTGCCGGTCCATTCCCTCAGAATTCCTCAACCCTATGAACAAATATTGATCCTTACTAATTCGATTTTTTTTTTTGGGGGCCAAAAACAAGTCTCAAGGATCACTTCGTTTCTAAAGGGAAATTAGGTTAAATATGTATTATGCACGTATGCTTCCCTAAATAAAACTCTGAAAAATATGCATATACCCACCTGAAATGTCACTTCTGCCCTTAATAATTGGTTTATAATGTATATGTCGCTCTTCTCCTCTTTAACCAAGTTCTAGCTCCTTATTCCTCCCTCTATATCCTCACAATCTTTCATGTAATCTCATGCTTGAATTTATCACACTGTCTAAGGAGCTGAAATTCTAAGAGCAGAAAAGAAGAAAAGGATAAAAGTTGAAAAAACAGAAAAAAGACGTGACAGTAAGACGGAGGACGGAAATCCGCGAAATAGGTATGTAATTTATATATTCAAATATTATGGGTACTGTTTGAAATGGTTTTTAATAGAGTTTCAATATGTTAGGAGCATAATTTATACATTAAAAGTTGTTTTCTGGGTCTGGCATTATCTGCAAAAATCTGAATTTCTCAAAAAATCAGAGTGCCTCAGTATAAGCATCAAATTTTTGATGTAATTTCGACCATATTTCGATGAAATCTAAGATGTAAGAATTTTGTCGAACTATATTTCGATTATAATTCGATGGTAGTCGAATTTTCGACCTATTTTCGATGACTATTTTGATTATTTTTTTCGATGACTATTTCAATCAATTTCGATGTATTTCGATTATAATTTCAACCAAATTTCGATGAAGTCTGAGATGCAAGAATTTCGTCGACTATATTTCGACTATAATTCGATGGTAGTCGAATTTTCGACCTATTTTCGATGACTATTCGATGCTAGTCGAATTTTCGACATATTTTCGATGACTATTCGATTATATTTTTCGATGACTATTTCGATTATTTTTTCGATCTATTTCAATGTATTTCGATTATAATTTCAACCAAATTTCGCTGAAGTCTGAGATGTAAGAATTTCGTCGACTATATTTCGACTATAATTCGATGGTAGTCGAATTTTCGACCTATTTTCGATGACTATTTCGATTATTTCTTTCGACCAATTTCGACCAATTTTCGATGGCTAAAAATATAGATTCTTCCGTTTACATTTTATGATTTTTTCTGTTGAATCTAATTTCTTTTTTTTATTTCATCTGTAGAGTCACGTTTCAACATCATAGTTTTGTATAACAGTGAATGGAAGTTTTCGTCAGAGAAAATATTATGGTCTAATATTGCTAAAGAAAGTAAGGCCATGGGTGTATAGATGGGTATAACTTTTGTGACCCTTCTAGATAAGCTGTATGAGGTGATTGGAGTTGATAAAAATCGTTTTGATTTAGAACTTAAGGTTATTTATAAATGTGATGGTGGAGATGGAATCCCTATTTCTCCAACGAAGATTACCTCTGATAGTGATCTAGAAATTTGGCTTGAGGAGATGTCTTACTCTATTCAGAACCGTACTCCTTTATGTATGTCCATTTTACTGAAGTTGACACCTGTGGGTGAGGGTTGCAGTCAAAATTCTTCATTTGTGCCTGAAATAGGTGTAGAGAAAATAGATGAGTTAAAGGAATGCTTTGGTGAAGTAGCTAAGACTCCAGCGACAACAACAGGGACTTCAAGTAGTCGAGTGCGTAGAGTAAGAATAGTAGATAATGAAGCAAAGTGGAGTACTCCCTTGTTTTCAGAGGGAGAATTACCGCAGGGAACACCTAACAACTTGTCAGTTGGATCTTCTAATTCAGTGAAAATCGTGATCGGTCAACTATTTGAGAATAAGGAAGACTTGAAGCTGAAGCTGCACTTGCATACAATGAAGTGCAATTTTGAGTTCAAGGTAAAAAAGTCAGGCAAAAACTGTTGGTTTATAACATGTATAGACGACAATTGTAGGTGGCGGTTGCGAGCTAGAAAGGTGGAGCAATCTGACATGTTTGAGGTGCGAAGATATGTACCTGAACACACATGTTCGTTGGCAATAAGGCATAAGGACAACAGACAAGCAGCACCATAGGTTATTGGACATTGCATTAAGAGAAAGTACACAAATCCAGCCAACCCTAATTATGCTCCTCGATCATTAATGGACGATTTCTCTAAAGACTATGGGATTAACATGACATATGAAAAGGCATAGAGATGTCGGGTAAAAGCACTTCTATATGTGAGGGGAACAGTGGATGGTTCATATCAAAAGCTGCCATCTTACCTATATATGTTAGAGAAGACTAATCCAAGAACAGTCACGTATTTAGAGACCGATGAGATGGGATGTTTCAAGTATTTCTTCATGTCACTGGGTGCATCTATTCGGGGCTTTAAAATAGCATGTCATCCTATGCTATGTGTGGATGGATCCTTCTTAAAAACAAACTGTGGAGGGACAATGTTGGCTGCGATTGCACAAGATGCAAACATGCAGTTGTATCCTGTTGCATTTGGTGTAGTCGACTCAGAGAATAACGACTCCTAGATGTATTTTATCATGAAATTAAAGGAAACAATTGGAGACGTTGAGAACTTGGTCTTCGTATCGGACCGACACCCAAGTATTACGAATGCATTGTCGACTGTATTCCCTGAAGTACACCACGGAGCTTGCATACATCATATTGGTATGAATATCCAAGCAAAATTCAAGACTGATCATTGCCACAGTGAGTACTTTTTTGCGGCAAAATCCTATCGGATGAGTGACTTTCTTCATCATTTTGAGAAGATCAAGGTCAAGGATCAAGCCATTGCTAATTATTTAGAAGAAATAGGCATTGAGAAATAGAGCCGTGCAAACTTCTCTGCCATTCGTTACAACATCATGACAAGTAATAACGCTGAGAGCTTTAATAACACGAGTAGAGATGCACGGAAGTATCCAATCACAACTTTGGCAGAGTTTCTGAGGTATACACTACAAACTTGGTTCTTTGAAAGATGAACATTGGCAACGGAATCCAATAAACCATTAGCAACAAAGATTGAAAAGAAATTGGAGGACCGTATTGAGGTTGCGAAGACTTTAATTGTTCAGCATCTTAGCCACTATGAGTTTTATGTCATGGACAGTGACAGAGATGGTCAAGTTAACTTACAGACAAAGACTTATAGTTGTAGGAGGTTTGATTTGACAGGTCTGCCATGTACGCATGCATTGGCGGCTACTCTAAGTCGACGCATCAATCTATACTCCTTGTGTTCCTGGTATTATACAGTTGACGCATGGCTGTGCTCATACGCAGAGACTATAAATCCAGTGGGAAATGAAGAAGAATAGGATGTACCTGATGATATTAGTAGACGTATGGTAGAACCACCTCCTTATAAACCAAAGGCTGGCCGGTCGAAAACAAAGCGTACAAAGTCAAAAGGGGAGAAGATCATAATACAACGCCATTGTAGCCGTTGCAGTGGAAAGGGGCACAATCGGGCAACTTGTACGTACATGATACCAACAGCTTCAAATAAATAATTTTGTATAGAAAATCAAACAACAAAATCACGTATCTTGAGAAATTTATACTATTAATTTTATCATTTTAATTTTAGGATTTTAAGTACAACGTTTTAATGAATAATTTTAATATTTTAGTTGGAATAAGTTTGGAATATTATTTACTTTATTATAATGATATAATGTTTTCAAAAAATTATAATAATCGAAAATTTCTCGAAATGCATCAAAATTTCGACTCTGTAAATCGAAATACAGTCAAAATACCATCGAATATCATCGAACTATCATCGAAAAACAGTCGAACTAACATCGAAAATTTAGAGCAGCCTTATTTTCTATTTCAAAATGTCATCGAAAATGTATCGAAATTTCAGCACTATTCATCGAAATACTGTAAAAAATCTATTTCGAAAAGATATCAAAATTTCGACTCTATAAATCGAAACACAGTCGAAATACCATCGAGAACACGTCGAAATACCATTGAATATCATCGAACTATGATCGAAAAACAGTCGAACTAACATCGAAAATTTAGATTTTCTATTTTAAAATGTCATCGAAAATGTATCGAAATTTCAGCACTATTCATCGAAATAAAATCGAAACACAGTCGAAATACCATCGAAAAGGTATCGAAATTTCGACTCTGTAAATCGAAACACAGTCGAAATACCATCGAATATCATCGAACTGTCATCGAAAATTTAGAGCAGCCTTATTTTCTATTTTAAAAGACAAATTAGCTTTAAATGTCATGGAAAATGTATCGAAATTGTAGCACTATTCATCCAAACTTCATCAAAATAAAATCGAAACACAGTCGAAATAACATCGAAACTTTATTTTATCTATTTAATAGAGAATACGGAGCATATTTAACCTAATTTCTCTTTTAAAATATCATCGAAAAGGTATCGAAATTTCGACTCTGTAAATCGAAATACAGTCGAAATACCATCGAAAACACGTCGAATTTCGCGTGATTTTCCGGTACTATTTTCAGCCATACTCATCGAAATATGATCGAAAATTTAGACCAGCTAATCGAAAATGCATCAAAAAAATGTCGGAATGAAGTCAAAAATTTCTAAATCGTCTTCTACTACAAATGCCCTAAATTAAAAAAAAAAATAAAATCCTCAATCATATTTTGCTTACCTTCTTTTGGGGACTCATTTTTCTCAACATAATTCTAAACAGTGAGAGAGATTTACGATAGACGGCACGACGAGTTTTCGTCTTCCTCGGTTAACGACGCGATAGTTCTTGGCTCTTCAGAGAATGAGACGAAAGAGAGAGTTGGAGAGAGAGAGAGAAATGAGGAGTTTAAGGGGAAGAGACATATTTTCTCTTAAGTATTAGTAAGGATATTTTCGTCCGCAAGCATATTTTTCAAATATTTTTTAACTTGTGCATATGGGCTAAAATAAGGGTATTACGGAGCATATTTAACCTGACGAAAGAGAAAGTTAGAGAGAGAGAGAAATGAGGAGTTTAAGGGGAAGAGACATATTTTCTCTTAAGTATTAGTAAGGATATCTTCGTCCGCAAGCATATTTTTCAAATATTTTTTAACTTGTGCATATGGGCTAAAATAAGGGTATTACGGAGCATATTTAACCTAATATCTCTTTCTAAATTTATCCGTATACTTTCATATGTACACGTATAAATAAATATATATTTATATATATCTAAAGAGTGAAAAAAAAAATAAGAGGGACAAAATATACAAAAAGAAAAAAAAATGAGTGACAAAAGTATCGAATCATCTGGGACAAAATCTGTTCCCATTGTTGTTCTTTCAACGCTGCAATAATTCTCAATAAATCAAACGATGATGTTTGGTCCAATTGATGATGGAAATGCATATTTCCGAGAGGGAGAAACTCTCCAACATTCATAGAAAAATAAAGCTACCTCTTAAATCTGACACGGATGTGAAAAATCATGAGCTATATGTTGATGTCCATAACTCCAGATATTATGAAGTGATATTTGAGTTTATCTAGTACTTATAAAATATGGAGTGTAAGTTTTTTCTCTGAATCAGAAGACATTCCATTCAAAACAAAGTGGAAAAGTCTCTCGATATATATTATCGAGGAGAGTTGACCAAAATTTTTGGCCAATTGTGTTGGAGATAATTTAATTTAATTATTTTAACTATCTCGTAATTATTAGTTGTTTATTCTCCAGGATATTTTTTAGAATATTCTCTTTTATACTATGCATAAATAACTAGTTAATGAAAAGGTAGCAACCAAAATATTTTCTTTCTCTCAATTTCTACATGTTGGAGATAACTTAGTTTAATTGTATTTTATTTAATTATTTTAACTATCTCATAGTTACTAGCATTCCTTAGAATATTCTCGTCTGTACTATGTATAAATAACCATCTCGAAAACATAATAGCTAAAATATTTTTTCACTCTCAATTTCTATAAATTGGACCACAGTAATAGAGGGGTCGTGAAGGATTTTGATGATGTTGAAGCATATCGGAGGTCCATTGAATGATTGCGAGTACATATTTTTCTTGCAGGATTAGATGAAATTTTTCAGCAAGTTCGTAGAGAGATTCGGCACAAAGAACTAATCCAAAATTTGGAAGAGTACTATTATATGGTTCGAAGTCACTCAATTCGCTGTATTACTTTAAGCAAGGAGACAAAAAACTCTGAATCTTCAGTCTTGGTGGCTCGAAACCAATCTAATCAAAATTAGTCTCCTACAAAACCTGACAAATCTACCTACAAATGTACTCACTGCAATAAAACCGGCCATAACAAAATTCGATGTTTGAAACTTACTGGATATCTTAATTAGCTGGATATCTTAATTGGTGGGATCCTAATTAAGATCCACAGAAGAAGAATTCTAAAGCAGCCTCTATTACCGCAATCATTGAAACAAAGACACATGGTGATATTACTGGAAGTGCCTCAGCAATGGCAGTAGTTGCAGATGAGTTTTTGTAGTATTAGAGTGTTCTTAAAGTTTATTTTTGGTAAGTTGGTATGCCGAGTGTTAAGATTTTTATTGATTTATCGTAAAAGTGACACTAATTTTGTGATATATCTATTATATAATATAAATATGTTTATTATTAACTTATTATTATGTACGTGAGAAATTTGAGCATCACAGTTGTTTTCTTGATCTTCTCTTTAAGTGTCTTTGATTTTCTATTGATTTATTATTAAGCATCACTTATATAATTATAGGGCTATTAGTTTTAATTATAGAAATATGTTAGCTATGGCATCTATATATTGATGTACTAAATCTTAAAATATTTGTTAACGAAAATTATTATTCAAATTTCTACTAAGGCACCAAAAATTTGGTTCTCAATCGATTGGTGCATCGCTTAGGTTTGATTTTTTTCAGTTATTTATTCCATTCGAGTTACTTTGTTTGTCCTCATCTCCTGTTGCACTTGCTCGCGAGCAGAGATACAGCGATCATCAACGCGATAGAATATGCACGGGAGAAATCTTGATTACAACTTTGGATTGAGACTGATTCCTCCTTTGTGCTCCATCTTATTACTTCCAATTCCGTATATGTGCATTGGAAATTACATACTCAGTGGCTAACTCGTCTTCATTGGTTAATTAAGCAATTATATGGAGTTTCGGGTATTTCGTCATATTTATTGAAAAGAAACTCATGTTTATGATAGTTTGCCACATTTTTTATACAAGTCTTTCACGAATCTATGATAGAATAACTCTTCAAACTTTGTTTCTAGAGTAAAATCTCTATAAATTAATATTGTTGGACTTGGAGAAATTATTACTTTATAGAGGTTATTTATTTATTGATAAATGAATAATTTATTAATTTATTGATAAATATTTATTAATTTAAAAAAAAATAATATGAGCTTAATACTTGTATTTTTTCCCTCAAGAGATATATGTATGACCTATAATAATAAAAATTAGATACATACA
>JXTB01000258.1:477131-509721 GCA_002914805.1 Parasponia andersonii
GAATATCTATTTTTCTTCTTGTAGATCTCTTTTTTTTTTGTTTTCTGTTGCTCACAGAATGTTTTATATATATAAGTTTTTGTGCGAACATGCCCCATTTGGGAACGCATGGCTTCAATATATGTAGTCCTGAGATAGTGAATAGCAGGGTTCTCTATCTCAGAAAAATCATGAGTACCTTTCACCTCAAGATCTTTGTTACCCGTGACGGACCGAGATTTCTGTGATCTCTTCTGTGCTACCGTGGCCTGATTTTTGCCACCTCCTACGGCTGCAATCTGTCAGTAGCAAGATTTGGGCAAATCGCCATTCTGCCAGGGCGGCTTGTCCCTGCGCACGCACCTACCCAGAAACGCATTAAATGCTCTGTCTGGGTCTGGAGCCGGGGGGCTTCTTTCCATCGTATCCAGTCTGACTGGCTGGACCGTCTGGGATCAGTTATGGGGACCCTGGGGCATCTGACCCCTCCGACTGTTGAAGTAAGGGTCGCCGTTCCCAGACAGCAGACCCAAGGGGCCTTAGACCGCCAGCTGTCGTGGTTGGGGTCTGACCGCTGAATCGTTTGGGATCAGTGATTGGTTCTGCCTTAAATTCGGACGACCCAAAGGCCGATGGTGAGATCACATGCGATCCGCGTGGCCCTGACCTGTTGCAAGGCTCAGGAATGGCTCTAAAATTAGAAGCCACGTCTGATTATTCTTCAAATTATTGTCGTTGGGTCTGATATTATTTGTTAAAATGAAAGAAGTGCTGCGCTTCGAGTTTTTTCTATGTTAATGTATTATATATGTGTATATATATATAAAGGTTGCCGATCCGATAGGTATTTTTGTTTTTTACTTATGGGTAGGTATTGGAGCGGTTTCTCACCAGTCGTCCACGTGTTTCCTAATGCTGACGCTGGGTTCTCCAACTGTTTACGTGTCCTTGCTGTCTCAAAGCTATCTGAACTCTAAGCAAGATCGGAGAGGCGGGGGTGGCTACCTGCAAAGATTCTCCGATGCTTAAGTCAGTGGTTTTTCTTTGTGTTTGGTAGCAAGGAAAAATAAAAATTCGAATATCTATTTTTCTTCTTGTAGATCTCTTTTTTTTTGTTTTCTGTTGCTCACAGAATGTTTTATGTATATAAGTTTTTGTACGAACATGCCCCATTTGGGAATGCATGGCTTCAATATATGTAGTCCTGAGATAGTGAATAGCAGGGTTCTCTATCTCAGAAAAATCATGAGTATCTTTCACCTTAAGATCTTTGTTACCCGTGACGGACCGAGATTTCTGTGATCTCTTCTGTGCTACCGTGGCCTGATTTTTGCCGCCTCCTACGGCTGCAATCTGTCAGGAGCAAGATTTGGGCAAATCACCGTTCTGCCAGGGCGGCTTGTCCCTACGCACGTACCTACCCAGAAATGCATTAAATGCTCTGTCTGGGTCTGGAGCCGGAGGGCTACTTTCCATCGTATCCAGTCTGACTGGCTGGACCGTCTGGGATCAGTTATGGGGACCCTGGGGCATCTGACCCCTCCGACTATTGAAGTAAGGGTCGCCGTTCCCAGACAGCAGACCCAAGGGGCCTCAGACCGCCAGCTGTCGTGGTTGGGGTTTGACCGCTGAATCGTTTGGGATCAGTGATGGGTTCTGCCTTAAATTCAGACGACCCAAAGGCCGATGGTGAGATCACGTGCGATCCGCGTGGCCCTGACCTGTTGCAAGGCTCAGGAATGGGCCCCACAACTGCCCCCATTTCCCTATTTGATAGATTCATGTCTATCAAGTGGGGAAACCGTCTCTTTGCTTCTCCAACCTGTGGGACGCACGTGGCTCCCTTTTCCCGATGCGGTGATACGCCATCTTTCATCATGAGATCTGTTTGAAATTTGCAATTTTTGACTGTTCGGTTTCCAGAGAAAACTTTTCAGCTCCCCTTCTTTAAAAGCCGCTACTCTGCTTATCTGCCGTTTTACCAAAATTTTCAATCGCCCCAATCTCTCAACATCTCGAGATTTCTGCTTCCTTCTCTTCCAAAAACTTTCGCCCTCTCAGTCGTCCTTCAGAACAATGGCTTCGAATCAAACTCAGGAATTGTAGTCTATTACAGATTCAGAGTTGGACTCATTGAGGAGGCAGCTCTGCTTNTGTCGTCGTTTCTAATGTTTATGTCGTTTATATATGTCCTGTTTTTATAAGTAATTTTCGTTTGTGTTTTTGCGAGTAATCAAGTTGTTATCTAGTGCTATGCTGAAAAACCTGTAGAATTAGAATGGAGAAACACATAGAGATGAACTAATATACATTTTTCCGCTATTCACCACCATCAATGACCAGATGGATGCACATTTTACATACAAAACCCTCACCCCTACATATTTCAAATCCCATGCATCCTTCCCTCACAAAAATTGAAAAAATAAAAGAAATAAATTTCTAAAAAAGTGAAAAAAAGAAAGAATTACCAAATGAGCTTTCTACCCGTAGAGATGACAAAATCCCATGAAAGTTAATATTCATCAAGAATTTCCTATAGACATCGTCGTATTTAGACTTTCCACATCGTCAGGTGGGGGCTTCACAAACTTCCCTATCACCTTTTGTCGATTTCTTCGCCTCATTCTATCCAACTTCTCCCTGCTCTTCTGCTTCCTCTGTTCCTTCTTCTGATGCCGTAAGTTCCTCTCTCGCTCAAAAACACCTTGCCAGAAGACCTCGCCGGTCGACGGCCACAACCACCGCTTTGCGGGCCTGTCAGAATCTGCTTCCTCGGCAAAGTCCTCATCCATGCTCTTCAGGGTAGAGTAGGAGAACCATTTGATCCACATGTGACTTCTCCGACTCTTGAACTTGTGTTGTTCGTTCATGGCACCCGTCTCGGGGTTCACATAAACCATTCGTCGAGCACTATGGTACACCCATACATTCACGAGTAGTTCAAGAAGCCGTGAATAGCAATGCTTATCCTGAAAACAAACAAAATCCAATTCCATGTAGTTACCAAAGAGCAAAACCAATAACCACCTTTCTTCCTTTTTCTTCTTTTTTTTTTTTTTTAAATTATTGGGAGAAACTTACTTTGGACAAACTAAGGTAACAGTGTCCATTTGAATGGTGTTGGTCGTACATTTGAGAATCCAAAGCGTCCACAAACATTCTGTGAATAAAAAAGTTTACATACCAAGATTTAAAGCAAAAGTTCTAAAGAAACTCAGGGTAATGTTAATATTTATTACAAGTTTACCTTGAAAACATAACAAACTCGAGGAAAGATTTGGTCGGCAATGCCCAGCTGTGCATGACTGACCACGTGTCCCCATCTTGTGGCATGGGTGGTAATGATTCCAAATCATGCTTTAAGCCGTACATCTTCTTGAAAGCTTCGGAGAAGGCAAACCTTCATCAAAAGCAAAAGCAATAAATATTAACTTAAGGAGAATAAAAAGATTATACAACCAAAAACAATGCAAAGAATAATGGTTATTACTTGCAGTTTCCAGCATTTATAGCATCACAGAAGGACCAAAAGTCCAGTTTCAAAGGATTCCGTAGATCCATGTCCATTCGCACCCAAAAGTATAGCGCATCTCCATGTCTTCGTGTTTGAATGGCATGCAATAATGCATTTTCAGCAACACCAGACAATGATGCCTGCTCAAGCAAATGACAATCTTAAATATAAAGGAAGAAAAGCCGTCATGAAAAGACATAGCGAGTCATTACATACCATCCTCGCTGTTGCTCTCCAAGATACAAATCCAATCCAAGCATTCTTGTGTACCCGGTCAATCCGGTTTGCAATTGCAAAGAAAGCTCCATATTCACCAAGTACATCTCGATAGTAAGCGCTGTTGAGAAGCGAAAGACGAGAAGGTGCATCTATGTCATCAGCCCCACGTCTCCGTCCTTTGGTGGACTACAAAAGCATTCAGTTATGTGGCTTTAAGATTAGATGTTAAAAGAAGAACCATCAAGTAATCGACTGAGTTGATCGACTGATAACTCACCAACCCAATTCCTCGATAAAGAGAAGTACGGTGAAGGAAAGGCCAGGCTCCTTCGCCAAAGAAAGGTTCATATATGCAAAGTGGCTGGCCTGTTCTTTCAAGCTCCCCATCATCTCTTTCGTGCAAATCATTCTTAGTTCGATCAGCCCTTTTAGCATTTCGATATACTTCTTCCCATGTTCCATGAGATTGATCACCTCTATCTTTTAGCTGCAGAAAATTTCAAAATTGTTTTTTAAATGAACATTTTAGGATACATGGAATAGCATGTTGCATTCCAACTCCCATTAGGACTCCTTACCTCTTCTTCCTCTCTTCTTTTTCTAGTATTAGCCATCTCAGAGTCTTTCTCTTCTTGCCATATGCTATATATAAATGAATCATCGGCTTCAGTTGTAGGACCCGATTTCTCTAGTTGACTAAGGCTCCACTGCTCCTCAAATTTGTCCAAAAATGCGTAACTTCTCAATGTTGTATTCAAGTTTTTCAAGTCAGAGACTGATTCGAACAAATGCCATTGCCATTTTTCTTTCAAATTGAGCGGAATTTCTGATACAGCCTTAGGCAGTGCAACTTCCGATGGGAGCTTGAGAATGTTATCGAGAAGCAACGTGTATCCCTCAACACATTCCGCTACCATCAGATTTTTAGCAGTACTTCTTCCTATTTCGGCCATATTGTGAGCTAAAGGTGATAACTTTCCTTTCCAGATAACTTGCAAAATGACTTGTGACAGAGCCTTAACGTTCCCCTTTGGGAAAAGGTAGCCATTCACCCTGTCATCAACCTAAATGTTATAGCCAATGTAGTTAGTAATTTGATGCGAAAATCTTATAAGAACGTATCCCAAGCAAATCTTTTTTTATGAGAATAATACAATAATACAAAAGGAAACAGAATAAAACAATAACTAAAACAAAGGTCTCAACACGATCTTTTGATTTATTTATTTTTTGGAAAGCCAGTTATGCTAGATGTCTTAGTAAAACAATTATATGTCAACAAAAGAACATGAGCATGGATTCAAATGTAGAAATTATAGGCGAGGTGGAGCCGTATAACATTCCTAAATGGCAAAAAATAGAACTCATGGTCATGAAAAAGTCTTCATAATGTTATGTTCATTGACAGAGAATTTGTCCATTTGCATCATCCAAGCCTATGTGTAGGTCATCTGTATTTTAAAGAGCAGTTAAAAAGAAGCTCACATATTTCCTTATTATGGAGATATCAGAAGCGATGATTGGTTTCCCAAGAGACATGGCTTTGATTAAAATGTCTGGAAAATTTTGCTCTTCAAGGAAAGATCCGTAAATCACAACATTGGATGTGGTTAGAACTTCGTCTGCATTATCAATTGGTAGATGCTTCACAATTCCACTCGGGTACTTCAAGTTGAGAGCAATGGCCTACAAAAGGACCAGATCATTAGATGAGAATATCTAGTGATTTTATCAGAAACAACTTGAACCACAGTTTCTTTAGATTAATACCTCAATGGCCGAACTGTAGTTACTTGTTGAATGTGCACTTAGAACAATGATTTTGAGATTAGAAAACAAATTACTATTTGAAGAAAAATCTTCAATAAATGGTAATAAAGCCTGTAACACAATAGAATGCTCCAGCCACAAACCCCTGTACAAAAATTCGCTTCCAACAATTGTAATTACAATGTCTTCAGGACTAAACCCCATCTTGGAACGCAAGAAATCATTTTCTGATGCCAAAAGACTATCTGTCTTCCATTCTTCAGCAGGAGAACCCGGAATAACAAAAAAGTTTCCAGCATCAAAAGTGGAGTAAATCATCTGCAAAATTAAAAATGGAATTATGTAACTGAAAAAAATGTCATCCTCAACATCATAGGAAGCATAACCACTTCATGTCATCATCCACTTTCATTTATTAAAATATTACACCGCAGGAAACTCATAGCTATATAATTTTAAGAGGCAAAACCAAGAAATACCAGTAACTGTCAAAAAGCATAAACTTTTAATGGGCACAAGGACAGTAAAAACAATATTTAAGAAAAAGCATGTGGTTCACATTACCGGCAGGACATAGTTTGTGAAGACAACAACAGTAGAACGGTTGAAGGCTTTTTTCCAATCATTTAAAAGTTCAATGTGCTTATTTGAAGTGTACTTTCTTGAACGAGTCGCAAGTGCTCTATCATGGATGGTCCATACAAGAGGTAAAGATTTGAAAGGTTCCTGCACGAAACTGTAACTAACATCATTCAGTTTAATTGATTAGGAATTTTCTAATATAAATAACACAAAAAGGGTTGATAATCTTGTAAGAAATCAGGTTATATGTCTATCTAGTGCAATTTTTCAGATAGCTTTCATCTTTTTAAATATAAATCTTCAGCTCATAAATAGTTTCTAAAGTTAATTCTTTGAAGCAATTAGACAAGACAAGAAGCATTTAAAGAAATCAGTAACATTATTTGCTGGATGCTAGTGAAAAGCATAATATTACCAAGAAAACATGCCTTTTGCTTCAAGCGAATTCACAATTATCCCATCATAGCTGCAAATAAGCATACAAATTAATCAGATATGAGCAAAAATTATTTCAGAGAAAGAAATTATTGATTATATATATAAACTATTAGTCTAAATTTCAGCTATTAGTATAATTTAAGATCATCACTAGTAAATATTTATAGTTGGTAAAATACATCAAGAAAACTTGAAACACAACGTGATAAATGTTATGGTCCCAACTACCAAAACTGTCAAAGAAGTATCAAATGATTAAATTTATCAAGCATAAATTACATCAAATCAAAGATCTCACCTAAAACAAACTATTTCTTTGGAAAATATTGGGAACTCCAAAAACACTATCTCTAACCAACAATTAACATGAAGAATAAGAATAGCAAAGTTATGCTTCATAAACTAGCATATCAGAAATATTAGAGTAATGGACGTACGTTAGCCAGTCTATTGTAACATCTGCCCGGTCACAGGCTTGAACAATGTTAACTGGAACACCCAAATTTCTCCAAATATCATGCACAGGGCCACCTTCAAGTGAATAAACCTGCAAATACATTTTTTTAAAAATATAATAATAAAGTTATTACCCTCAGTGTTATAATTCAACTCCAATCTCCCTCACGTAACCATAGTTCGCAGAACAAATTACGAATATTATGGATAGTGAAGCTATTGGACTGAAGCACAATAGAATATTAGAAGTCAACTAGCCAAGAAAAGATTCGAGATGAAAATTCAGAACCATATTTCATTGGTGAATTCTTGTAGAGGTCAACTAGAAAAGATTCATAGCCAAAGTTCAAAAATAAAGAAAATAAAATCACCTGAATTTCATAGCCAAGTTCCTGCAATGCAGCTGCAACAGTCACCATCAGTAACTGTTGGGAGTCAACTAAGAGATCTGCAAAAACCTTTAAGTGAAGAAATCGAAATCAAACAGATAGTAACGAATTGACAGAATTCAGTAGCAAATAAAACTAATAACCAAAAAAAAATGAAAAAAAAAAAAGAGAAAAGAAATAAACTCATTTCAGAGCAAGAACTAATTTGAAAGAAAAATGCATCAAAAGAAAGAAAGAGAATTCGTAAAAATTATACCAATGCAAGCTGAGGTTTCCTATGTGGATAACGCAGTAGGGTCCTGTTGAAAGCATTAGATAGATTCACCTCTCTATTTTCTTTCTTGAATTTGTCCAAAATCTTAGAAGGCTCAAATCTAATGTCTTCCCCAAAATCCAACATTCCATACTCGTTTAGATACATCAAATCCCCAGAACTCAATTCCTCATCTTGCAAAGTCTTTATTGACTTTTCTATGACCGACCCAGGCAAGTACATCTGGAAAAGAACCACAAAGAAGAGGAATACCCCCACAGTGCATATCCATTGAACGTAATCAAGCTTCTTGAATAGAAAAAACCTCGAGAATCTCGACCTCTGTCTCTGTAAAAATGGGTGCCTCTCAGTCCTACCTGAGGACGACGAAGACCGGAGAAGAGGGTCCCTCTTGAATGTAGGCCCACCTTCCAAAGAACCCATTCAGCTTCCCATGAAAAAGACCCCAACTTTGATTCAATTACAGCAAAATCGAATCAAATAAAGAAGACCCAGAAAGCTTTTTGAGCTATTCTTTAATGGAGTTTTAGGATTGAGCGTGTCCTTCTTCTCTCCTTCTCTCCCAGTTTGCTTGTGAACAAAGTAAAAGAGAAGTCAGAGAGAGTCCGAGAGAGTTGAGGAGGTAAGAGAAGAGAATAGCATTACGTGGATCTTGAAATGGATTTTTGGAGACTTTATTAGCCGAAATAATTGGAGAAAAAACTTAAATTAAATTAAATTAAAAAAAAAAAACAAGCTAAGCTAAGCTACGAACTCGATTCAATGGGTGAAATTGTTTGTCCGTACTACACGGGGTTGTTGTTTTCCCTTTGTTCTTTTGGATCAACTGCTTCATTATTGGTTAATTATCTATCAATTTTCATTTAGTTTGATTTTAGGCATTTATTTGATATTATGTCCATCAACATAATTCCTTTCTGATACAAAAATTTAATTATATGGTAAATATGAACCATTTCTTTTTTAAACTTTTGGCTGAATATTATTTTTTATTTTGTTAACATGTATTTTCACACATAGACTAGTTTTAGGTAAGATATATATATATATATATATATATATATATATATATATATATATTTTGGGTATCTAGTGAGGTAAATATGGATTTGTTTGAGTGCAGATGTCTAACATTTCCTTCACAATGCGTAATTTGCATTATCTAAATTCTAATTCAAGTCCAAATTACATGTTTTGTGCACCTTTCAAAGTAAAATTTTTTATTTTTTAGTTTCTTTATATTGAGAAGGGGAAAAAAAAAAGGGGTGTTATAAAATGTCTGACAAGTGACAACATGCATTTGTTCCTTCTGTAATTACTGACAAGCGGCTAATTTGAGTTGATAAATAAATGAAGGAATCTCACTAAGTAAACTAGAGTATTTAACAGCCGGGACAATTACATGTCACAATTCACACATGGTGCATTCATAAGCAGGTAAATATGGATATGTTTGTGCTACGGAAAATATAGATCTGAAATAATTTTTACTTCTTGAAATAAAAAAATAAAAGAATCTTCTTAAAAAAGCTAAGAAGTCTATATTTCTTTAAAAAGATCTTTTGGATTAAAAAAAAATTCTAAAAATTTATTTAAATACTTTTAAAAGATTTTTTGAGTCCTAAAAGATCTATAAAAATTATGTTTATGTCAAACAGGTCAAATGCACAATACTTACTGTTTTTCCAGAATATGGATCTACTACTACCCCTCACAACTTCTCTCTTGCTATGCATTTTTGTAACAATAATTCCCACTCTACCTAAATTACCTTCAAAATGTTTTCACGGGTGAAAAAACATAATCAAGCTTTCTATAAAATTGCAAACAATATCCCCAATTTGATTTGAGGTTGACCAACTAAAATTATTGAGTTTGCAGCTACCGACAGTTCTTTCAAACATTACAAAAACAAACTGTTGAAACTAAGTCCCAATCAGCGTTTGTAGTCCAACGGTTAGGATAATTGCCTTCCAAGCAATAGACCCGGGTTCGACTCCCGGCAAACGCAATTTAAGAGTTTGATCTTTTTTCTTTTTTGTTCCCTGATCCATTTATGAGGAGACGTGAGCCAAAAACTTTCGCCAGTATATTAAAAATAATTTAGCTCTAAATGCTCTTGTACAATTTCTTTCGGGATTATGTTCGAGTGATAAATCAATGAATGAGGAATACAAGAATAATAAATAAATATCTGTAATTGCCAACAAATAATAAGCAATTTCGTGTAGAGAAATTCTGGACAACAAACCTGGTAAAAAACAAAACAAGTTTTAGAAAATATATATATTATATCAAATTAGGACTAAACTACAAAGAATCAATATGATGACATAGACAGGTCGTTGGGTACAACTACTTGGCAGTTGGGATGGTTCTTGTCAAAAGCAACAGAAAAACTTCCATTGACGAATCAATATTAAGGGCATTTTAATCCCTACAAAACTTCTGAACACCAAACAAAAAATTTTTGCCGAGTGCTTTTACAGTCAATTTGCAAACAAAAACCGCTAGTTTTGTAGTCTCAGATGTAAGTCCGCACGCTCACATTGTCCATCCCAGCAGGCATCGGATAGAAAGGAATTTGGTCAAGCAGATTGATAGGAACCATTTGATTTCTTGTACAGAACGGGATTGGTACTAGAACGTGTTTTGATCTCATAATTTACCAAGTGGAGACTCATCTGCATGATCATCTACCGACCAGAGACCAAACTCACGGAATCGCTTTATCTTCTTCTCAAAACCCGTGATGTAATTGTTATGGATTATGACATGCCTGCCTTTAGTTTCTTGCACCCAAGTCTGGTTCTTGAAGTATAATCCTCCCGTCGGAAATGCTACCTGGGGAAGCAGGTACAGATCCACCTGCATAAATTATCAAAATATAGTCATACATACAGTCAAAGACCACATCAAAAGTCTATAAAGCATAAACTTTAGAAATGAAAAAAGGTTTTGAACTCCATGCAGGGTACCACCTAGAACCACAGGCCAATAGAACTGATTCAATCACTGTGGAGGTACCACCTAGAACCACAGGCCACTAGAACTGATTCAATCACTGTGGACAACCCTACTAAATCGGATTTACTTGTATTGCTATGGATACCAGAGACGAGAACTAGAGGGTATTAATCTTAAAACAGACATGTATAAACTGAGAATTGGAGGAGAAAACCAGGTGAAGTTAAAAGCTCGTAAGTGCTTAATAAAGATACCATAGTCTGAAAGACTAGGTAAAGTCAATTATGAAGGCAAAAGAATAAAAACCTCTCCAGCAGTTTTGTTCAATGCCCAGTTGAAAGCAGGCTGATCATTTGCTTTCTTGGCTTTGGACCATGGCTGTTCTTGGAGTTCCTCGATCCATTTCTTCATGACTAACTTTGCTCCATTCGTGGAGTGGAGGAAAATCATGCAGCTGCATATGTAAGTACGTCCTTTCTTCCCAGGAGGTGGTAAAGCACGAGAATGTTTCAGTGGTTTCACCTGGAATGCAACAATTAATAAGTATCCAATGGACACATGAACAGAAACAAAAGTCAACTACACAGACGTACAAGAATGCACATAAAATTTTTCTCTTTTTTTTCCGATATAAATATATAAGAAATGAAAAGCTTGCTCATCACTTGCGTGCTTGAGATCAACAGTCAAGTTACGAAGTTTTTGTGTTGGTGATACTGATAAGTGCTCCGATCTCCCCATGGTGCAAACAGTTGTTCACCTAGTAATACTATATCAAAAATTTAGAACACGTGTACTCCCTCAAAATCAGAAGAGCATCACATCCACCAAAGAAGCACATATGAACAGAATCTCTCAAGTGAGACAATGAGAAAGGAAAAATTAGAAGAATTTCAAAAAGAAATTGGGAGAGAAAATGTTTTGGCATATGTTTCCTGATGATTTCCTTGTAATCTCTGTAAATAGCAGACCTCAAATGCTCAAAGCAAAATCTGTGGACTTACTTGCGGCATATCATCTGTAAAGTAAACATCATGATTTCCCTCCAGATAAGGAAACGGATCAGCCAACCAGACCATATCAACATCATTGTACATAACGTTGTAACCAAGCTCCAAAATCTGCAGTAGATGGCGAGGCCTTCGAGAAGTAAAGTTGAAAAATCCCTATATGAAAGGAGAAGGATTTGTGTTAGTATTGAAAGTCAGGATTAGAGAGCGAGAGAGAAAGCAAGTGAAACAATTAGCTTCATTTACAATAAAATTTAGGAATATACTAGAACAAACATGACACAAAACCTTTGGGAATATCATATTCTTCCTTTATGAGTTCTTTTCTACTTAAATCAAAACAAATAACAAAATGAACTAAAGAAACAAAGAGAATATACTAGATATACAAAATTACTAACGTGACTGAAAGTCACATCCCTTATTCCCTGTACTCTTGATGCTAACATAAATTATGGAACAACTGAATACAGGAAGGATTTATAGGTTCTTCACGCCTTATTATTCCAACAATGGCATAGCTATGTTTTCCTTTCTCAAATTGTCTCCTTCAATTTAAACATCAGACTTCAGTTCAACATTTCACGGTGGTCTCTGAGGTTTAGTTCTGTAAAAGAAGTTCAAGTTTATAATAAGCAACCCAACTCGAGCTGGACAAACATCAGTTCAATTATGTCGTATAACTACATTAGCAAGCAACTATACAAGAGCATAATAATGAAGCAAAATCTGCCTCCAAGAGCTTAAGCTTGCCAACTTGAATAATATGAATAACAAAAGCTTAAAACTTAACTTATTGACAGTAGAAAACAAAGCCCACGACCCAGTTCGAGTTTTATAACATCATTTCAATTATGCCATATAACTACATATGCAAACACCTATAATAACCTGTACAGGCTTAAAACTTCACTTATTGACCGTAGAAAAGAAAACCCAGGTCCATAATTGAGTAAACAACCATACCTGAGAACCAAACTTATGGGCAGTTTGGGAATTTGGTGCGGGAGGAACAAGCACGGCATGGCCAGGCCACCTCTCATTGACCTTATAAAGCGTAGCATAGTCCTCGGCGATGACAAGCACCTTGTCCTGGTGCTTCTGCCTCGATATGCTAATCAACCAGTTGTTTAGGAAAGGCAAGTAAGGCTGGCTCACAGCGCAGACGATCACAGTCCCATTCTTGGCCACAAACGACGCCGCTTGAGCCAGTGTATAACTGCGCCACTTGGTTATTGAGGGCTTCACGGTTGAGAAGAGGCCCTCGGGCATGTCCGCCCATGGCAAGAAGACCCCGAGGATCACCAGGAGGGAAAGGAGAACCAGAAGGGCGGTGGGGCTGAAAAGCGAGAAGGATCTAGATGAAGACGACGAAGAGCGAGGGGAAAGTGGGTGTTGATTCGAGAGTGGGTTGTAAATCGTTCTTTGGTGCAAGAACGATGACATTGTTCAAAAAATGAAAGAAAGAATATGATCTTCGATATATTATGGCTAAAATTCGAGATGGGTCACTGAGATATTGCTAAATTACAGACCATGAAGATCAATGAAGAAAATTGGTGTATATCTATGGTGAAACTGAAGAAGCTAAACTATGTTCTTCTATATGATAAGAACAGAAAAAAGAAGGAAAGAAAGTGAGGTGTAATTAATTGAGCTCGGAAATGAAAAACAGTCTGAATATGATAGTAGGATTGTAATTTTGGAGCGAAGGGAACTCAGAAAATGGAGAATTTGTCTGAGATCGGATCTGCAGGTCTCAAGCGTTTCACAGTCAGTAGATCAACGGCTCACACCTTATGTATGAAACAAAAATGTTTTAAGGAATTAAAAAATAAAAAAAAAATAAAATAAAAAAAACTCTTCCTTTGTATTGTATTATTTCTCTCTCTTTTTTTTTTTTTTGGCTGACAAATTTATTAATAATTTTTTACTCTTAATTCTTTTTAATTACTTTTTTCACTCCTTTTTTTGGTCCCAAATAAACAACGCAAAAAAAAAAAAACAAAACAAAACAAAACAAAAACAAAAACGAAAAATTCTTTTTCACTCTTTTTTTTTTTACTTCCTATCCAGGAGAAACTCCATTAATTATTCTCCTTGTTATTTTAACTTCTAAGAAAATAAATTTTCATTCTACCAAAATACTTCTAAAATTTTAAAAATTCAACCAAATATCATAAAAATGGATCGAAATCATTGGGACCATTCTGGTCATTCTCAGTTCACGACTTCGCAATATAAATGTTCTTGAGATAAGCATTGGAGGCAGATATTTTTCAACAAAAGGATATCAATATATCATGGAGGATAAGAAAATGTCTCACCTTCTGACCTCAAGAGGGAGTGAAGAAAAGATTTTCCAGTATCACTATGGACATCGATACCACTGTTAACTATTTTGCAGTAACAGGGTTTCGTGGTTCGTACCCGCCGTTTCCCGGATTACATAACCAAAGATTTTCCCACCGTTTATACGACACTAGACTAGTTTACATACAAATAAAATAGGCTCCCCGGATCATGATAAACCTGGGGAACAATCAATCTAATTACCATTATAATAACTGACTTGTTTTAACGTGCTGACAGAGGCATTTCCAGCTGCAACTTCTTTCTTTGTTTGTTTTTTTTAACTGTCAACTATAAACTAAGAAACTATGCGGCTCAAAAACAGGCACTGTGAGTGAATGTCAACCACCACCACCAATCAGAAATCATAATCAACATAAACCAATTCGTTAATGACAAAACACATTTATACATAAATGTATCTACGCAACTGTAATTCAAAAGCAGCAGTAATCTGCACAAAGAAATTAATTCAATCATTTATCAGAGCTAATTCCCAGCAACCAGAGTACTAGACCATCACCATTACAGAACTTATATGCACAATTTTATCATTATTAAGCAGCCAAATGAGACGCTTGGGGTAGAAGGGTAAAGATAAAATTGATTTCCATGATGCTGACATGGTAATAGCAAATGAAAGAAAACTCTGATCTGCAAAAGCACAAGTGGCATCTGTGAGAAACTCAACCCACATAGGTTGAGAGTTCGCTTCTTTGCAGGGTCATCCTCCAACTTGCTTTACTAGAGGTATTCACGAGACAGGCCCAGCTTTCAGCTTCTGTGTTTTCTGTTTGACAAAGAAAGCTGATAGGACACTTTTACTGCGAACAGGGACACGTATGATCTCGCGTCGATTTTGGCTATCAAACGACCTGAAAGCTGTCAAGGGTTTGGATCCCTCCAACCCATCCTGCAAAAAGGGGCATCACATAAGCTTCCAGTATGCTCTGTTCTAATGAAACAGGGATAAGGAAATTTGGAAGAGACAAGATAGTGTCGTGAGAACAATATATACATAAGTAACACTATCTAAGATCAAGGACAAGCAAAAGTATCTCAAATCTCAATCAAAACTCTAGACCATCCAATTATATAGATCAGTTCAACACAAAACATAGCTCACTAAAAACAATCATCCTCTCTAATATGCACATTTACTCAAAATTATGATCCTTCTCAACTGATCAAAATGATTCAGGTTGATATTGACTTAGCTATTACCCTGCGTGCAGCGCCCAATATTTGCATAGAAGCTGGAGCTCCACTTATTGGGGTACCCTCTTCATCATCTGATGAAAAAAGCTTGAAGACTCAGATTTAGAAAATCTTATCAAACAAAGGCTCACTTAAACTATTAGGCCATTTGACTGGCAATACTCTGATTATACACACCTAAAAGATGAAATACCCCAGAGGTGTTTCCACAATTCTTTGTGTCCTCAGTGCTGCACATAGGAAAATATTCAATCAATGATTTTAAAATCGGAGCATCACATAAAAAGGAAAAGACACAAATGAATTTAAAACCCACTATAGAAACTTTAAACCCTATTCCAAATCAAAATTTTCACTAACTTTGTCGGAGAGTATGAGGTCCCTTTCAGAGTAGTCTTCGTTTCTGAGGCTAAATGCCAGGAAAGTGATTTTGATGCAGGAGAATCTAATGTAACATATAAGCACAATAAAGATTACTTACTACCTTATAACATTAACACACAATAGTGTGAACAACAGAAATAAAAATTTGTAGCAGCTAAGAACTGGATTGGAGATATCCGGGACAACTGGAAAACTACATACTTGAAGGCTGAAGACGAGCTCTAGCTTGAAAATTATGTTGCCTAGCATCTGTCTGTGCGAGTGGACCGAAGTGCACCTTCTTATTGGCAGAATCTGGTTTACATGAACAAAAGAGACAAAATGACAAGAAGGGAAAAAATGTCAAAGATCGTTGCACCAAAATCAAATTCTATAAGAAGCTATGATATTTAACCTTACTTGGTAAAACGTAGTGCTTGTGATGTCTAGGAATGAATGCCAACAACTGCTGCTTCCTAAGACCTTCTTTATCCGTGTAAGTTTGGCACGTAAGAAGTTGCTAATATCAAAAGTTCAAGTTTGTTTAGCCATGTACATTTGATATTCCTTCAATTATAACAAAGGCCCACACGAAGAACTCACCTGATTTAAACAATTAACTTTAAGATCCATGGTTGAGACGTCCATCGTTTGCTGCTCAAGAAGGTCAGTTAACTTGTAAGCCACGGTGCCAAGGTGATCAACAGCATTAACAAGGGCCCGTACAGCATAATCTTTAAGGTTATCCAGTACCCTAATCCATAATTTTGAAGTAACTTTCATCAAACAAAGGCTACATGTATCCAAATTTTATCACTACAAATCTGAGCAAATCAGTGAAATTCTGTTCTACAAGAGCATTGGCTCATCGACTATACACGAAAACACCGCTGTTTTTGTAAAAATCCGAAGCTACCTAGGAATTTCAGATCAGCTTGCACAGCCTATGACTCGAGAAGAAAAAGACGAGATGTAGAATGATTTGCAACAGAAAATATCAAACAACATAAAGATAACCAACCATACATTTGTTTCTGCTCACTGTGAAGATAAGACTTCTCACAATATTCTGCAGCAGAATAAAGTTGAGGCCTTAAGTTCTTGAGTTCCTGAAAAACAAGCACCGGCGTAAGAATCAAACCATTATGAATAAACCACTTTGCTCTTCAAACAGCATAATCTTGTTGCAGAAAGGAAAGTGAAAAGAAGAACAATCAAAAGTTTTCAAGTAAGGATTGAAAAAAAAAAAAAAAAAAAAAAGAGAGAGAGAGAGAGAGTAGGAAACAACAATTTTCAATTTTTCCAATTCTTCCCAGAACATCAAAGTCTAACAGCAATCCATTTTTCTTAATTTCTAACAGCAAAACCTGGTCTGGCATACACAGTAGTGACTTCTACAACATAAAGAACCTCAACCATACAAGCAAAGCATTAAATGCTAAAACTATATGCTATTGTCGTCAGATGAAACTAGCTTAAATCAATGCTCAATAAGTCCATTTTTAAGAGACTTCCAAAAACTTTCTCATCTCAATCTTCCTTCTCGGGTAGATACCAAAACCCATTAGTCAAAAAGAATCAAACACCAAAAATTCTTCCAAAACCAACTCATAAATGCAGTCCAGAACAAAAAGTCAAACCATATCAGTATAAGAAAAATCAAAGCCCGAAAAAAAAAGCACAAATTTAATATACCATGCATGAAAGCAAACCAAAAGCACAAACAAAAAATTAAACAAATCAAACTAGTATCAGATCTGACCCCAACATTCCTAGAGACAAAATTAGCGAGTGTGTAAGCGCGTGCGCGCGCGTGAGTAGTGGTAATAAGAAGTTTAAACCTGTAAAGCCTTGACGAAGTTCTTGCTGCGCTCCATGGAGACCTCGTCGAAGGTCATGGCCGGGTTGACCGGCCTGGGCTGCTCCAATTCCATGTCGAACCAGTAACCACTATCAAATACCAATCTCAACCAGCAAAATGCACATGCCCTAGACCCAGAGAACCATACAATTTATGTTTTTCAGCTGCATAATTATTATACCTATCTATATCTGAATATATAATTACGCTAATGGGTTAGAGTTTAGATTTGGGGGTTAGGTTTTGGTGAGTGAGATAGAGAATGAGAGCAGAGAGTGTAGTAGAAGCAATTCCGGTAAATGTGAATTTCTTTTTTCTACTCTAGAATTTTTTTTTTATTTTTTATTGTAGTTAATCACAAGTGAAAACGACCTTGCATTTATCACAAGCCTATGTATCTTTGGGTAGTTGGCAAACGGTGGTTTGGGTGGCTTCTCTTTCAGTTTCGGATGGTGGACTTCAAAAAGACGGAAATGCCCCTGAATGAGGTGGGAAATTTTGGGGCTTTTAGTCAAAACCTATTATCTAATGCTGGATCTATGGGATGTGGTCTCAAGATAGAAAAAAGTTTCAAATTGGAATATTTGGGTAAATCTCTAGTCATTATGTCTTAATTAATTTTGAAGAGAAAGAAAAAGGCCAAGGGGTAATCAAAACTAGCCGAAAGAAAGAAATGCCTTAAACTTTAGTTGATGCTAATCTTGAACTTTTTCTACGGGGAAAACGAGTGTGGGATTCTTGCATGGTTTTCTACACCGAAATATAATGGGAGAATGTAGCAGATAAATTTACAAATCTCAACGTTTATTTTTTTTTTGTTTTTTCAAAAAAATCTTAATTGACACAGAGATTAGTGCTCCAAAAATTATGGCAAAGTTTGTCAGAAAGCCTTTAACTCAATATGAAATTTCAAATTAAAACGTGGTTTCTTCAGGTAAGAGTTAGAAAATTAGGTGAGCAGTTTTTCAACTGTTTTGAAGGTTGGGAAATGTTGGAAATGAATTTTTTATTTAAAAAAAAAAAAAAAAAAAGAATTCTTTTGTTATTATTCGTATTGGAGTCTTGGAGATGAACAACCTTAATCGAAATTAAAGTGATAAAAATTTGGTATTCAGGGTTAATGATCTAAATTCTGTTAAGTATTAGAATAGGGTGACAGGAAGCACGAAAAATGAATCTAAAGAACAAAGAAGAAAATAATAACCTGGAAAAGAGACTTTAGTCCCCGTGAATTGGTGCCATGACACAGACACAAGACAGAGAGTCATCATCAAATCCGTCGGATTTATCACAAAGTTTTATGGGAACCTTTTGGTAAGCATCAAAATTAGAAGTGAAAAAAAATGTATAAAATAATTTTACTTTAAATAATAAATAAAAGACAGGTAAAAAGAAAAAAGGAAAATGCATAGCACTTTCATGGGACCTTGGCCAACAGCCCAATCCATTATGAAGTAATGATGGTCAAATATTTAGGATCATAGAGTAATGAGTGATATTATTGACATGGGGACCATATTGTCTATGCAAAGTTTACCTGCAAAATTATGTGATAAAATTAAGTCTTTATAAATTAATTTAATGCAAATTACTATTAAGATGATTATATCATGATAGTAGCTAGATTGACTTAAAAGAAAATCATATTTTCTTAATTAGTCTACAAGAAAAAAAAAATGTAATCATAAGGCACTATTTTTCCTTTGCCACGTGGTCATACTTATTACTGTATTTTTTTCATAATCATCATATTCATTACAGTTTACTGATACTTATTATGGCTATCGATTGGTTACTGCAGGAGTTATGCGGTAAAACAAATATTGTGGTTTTTTTTTTTCCTTTTCTGTTTATAAAGTCGGATTTAAACCTTAAATTCTAATATTAGAGAATGGGGTGGTTACTATCAACTAAATTTTGTGGCTACTCCTTAATATTTGAATATCAAAACAGAACAAGAACTTTACATGAATTCAATTAAAGCATATGAAAATTGGCACTTTATGCACATTTACAGACAGATTTTGATATTTATTTTAATTTTTTAATCAAAATCTCTTATCAAATACTTATCATGACTTGCTTATTGAAGTGTATTTTTGACAGGGGTCCACGCACTGACATCTACGAATGAGTTCATTAAGTCAATGTACCAACAAGGCAGCCACCAAATTAAAATAATTGCAATGAGTATATGGTGGTTGTTGATAGAGGTATTGCAATGAGTATACGGTGGTTGTTGATAGATGTTTTGTCAAGTATATACAACTTAGGATTAGATATTTGAAATATATTAGATTGTATAACTAAAGCGACTAAATGATAAAGACACAAAGATCTTACACGGTAGAGATTTTATGTGATTAAGCTTAAAAAAGATAATATATGTTCACAGTAGTTTTCCGGTATAAGTGAGATTATAAGAGAATAAGCATAGTCTCAAAACGAGACTTCTAGGCAAAGTTACAATATGTGTGGAGAATAACGTGGCTGATATCTTAGGACGGCTCAAGTTTCCGAAGGGTTAATCACATATAAATATTCTGAATTTTAACTTTTAAACAAAATAATATTCATTTTTGAATATCTGCAAAATAATATTCTGATTTTTGAAATTCTACAAATTAATATCTTTATTTTTGAATTTTTCAAATTAATACCTTGATATTTACGATTTCTATAGTATAAACAAATTAAAAGAAGCGATCTCGTTAACTTATTAAAAATATTTAGATATTAGTATATTATCAAAAATTATTTTATAACTACTTTTTTGGTTAATTGCTAAAAAAATAATTTTTTTTACTTCTCATGTTTTTTTTTAATAATTAACTACTTTTACATCATTTTTTCCTTTTCTTTTTTAAATGAAAAGTGAAATAAGCTAATTACAGATATTTTTTCAGAAATTTTATTACTATTTAATACGTCTTAATTAAGTTAATGATGATTACTTTATTATTAAAATTAACTAATTGAATATTAAGATTATAATTAAATTAAGTTTATAAAGAGACCACGAAACCCTATCTCTCTCCCACTATAAATACCATGTTTTGCCTTTCATTTAATCTTATCATCTCTTTTATGTATTTTGTCTTTATTGACTTAAGCATCAGAGTGTCTTGCAAGTAACAACTACTATATGGTTTTTTCAATACCTAAGGCGAAGCATACCTAGAAACAACGAGAACATATGGACAGTTGGAAAAATATCCCCAACAATTAAACTAATTGGTTGCCTAATTACTTTCTCGATCCATCTAAAAGCTTTCTTTTACTGGTCACTCTAGGTTGCATTTGAGATTTCTGTTGCTTTAGTTTTATGCAGGGTAAGCTCTCCATAAATATTGCTCGTTCATTTTGTATTAAGTCGCATATGACCTTAGTTTGAGATTGCACAACGCTGGTCAACTCGACAAGCATTTTAGAGGAAAAAAAATTAAAAATCATAATAAAGTGAGTAAATAAATAAATGCAATTATGCAAGTTCAAACTTTGAATTTTTAAATAAGAGGATGGAGTAAGAAATAAAATTTCAACTAAAATAATTCGGTTTTATTTACTTGAGCATACTCTTCAAAAACATAAACTCTTGATAGGATTAAAGATATTAAATTGTTTGCTAAGTGATATACACAAATTTTATAATGTCTTGGTCCAAAAGAACAAGAAGTGTGTAGAAAAATTAGAATATTTGTTCAACCCTTAATATGTGTACGTTAGCAAATTAATAAAATAAAACAAAATAAACTTATTTCTTTAAATTCTTTATGACACTAACTTGAGAACTGTTTACCCAAGTTTTCTTCATTCTCTTTATTACTTATAACTTTTGTTTTCTTCCCATATGTTAGTTTTCCTTTCTCGTAGGATGTTCTTAGTAATTTGTTTTTTTCCTTTTTCCTTTTTAGCTTTCAATAATTTTTCCTTTTTTCAAGCAAAAAAATATATATATGTTCCCATAAGTTTATCTACATGGACGTTAATGTATTGTCATTTCTTTAAATACTAGTTCTTGATGTAGTGCCGAGGACACCTATACAAAGGAGCATAAATTAGCTTACTGAAAACCATTGGATCAAAGAAAATTAATGGTTGAGATAATTTGGTTGAAGCAAGTAAAAAATCCAAAGGCTCATCATAAAGCTTGGGATAAAAACAAATTCAATTAAACTAAATTTATAGGAAAAAAACTCATGATATTTTGCATTCTAGCCCAAAAAAATGCATTTAATATAATATAAAATATTGTATTTGTGTTTTTTTTTTTTGGTCAAATCTCATCCAGTTAATACATATAATCAAAATTGGATAAGAAATATCTTTACTCTTTAAAATTGTTGAATAATATTCAAATAAATAGGAGAAATTAGGTTAAATATGCATTATAATAAGCATATTTTGTCCCCTATGCTTTCCTCAATAAAATTCTAAAAAATATGCATATACTCACGTGAAATGTCAGTTGTATCCTTAATAATTAGTTTATAATGTATATATCTCTCTTCTCCTCTTTAACCTAACTAAAGCTCCTCATTCCTCCTTGTATATCCTTACAATCTTTCCTCTAATCCCATTCTTCAAGTTATTACACTGTCTAAGGAATTAAAATTCTAAGAGTAGAAAAGAAGAAAAGGATAAAAGTTGAAAAACTAAAAAAAGACTTGGCCGAAAGACGAAGGAAGGAATCCACGAAATGGGTATGTAATTTATGTATTCAAATGTTATGGATATTATTTAAAATAGTTTTTAACTGAGTTTCGATATGTTATTTGTATAATTTATTCGTTAAATATTGTTTTCGTGGAATATTTACAAAATTCTAGAAAAAAAAATGTCACCATGATGATAAGCATCGAATTTTTGACGTCGTTTCGACTATAATTCGATGAAATCTCAGAGTTAGGAATTTTCAACTAGATTTCGACTATACTTCGATGTTATTTCGATCGTATTTTGACGAAAGCTGAGATTTAAGATTTTTTTTCGACAATAATTCGATGTAACTCGAAATTTTGACATATTTTTTTATGAATATTCAAATTTTTTTGATCAATTTTGATGTATTTCGAATATATTCGAGCTTATTTCATTCAATTTTTGATGATTGAAAAATATATATTCCTCTTTTTATATTTTATAATTTATCTGTTTTATCTGCAGAGTCATGTTTCAACATCATAGTTTTGTATAACGGTAAATAGATGTTTTCGTCAGAGAAAATATTATGGTCTTATATTGCTAAAGAAAGTAAGGCTACAGGTGTATAGAAGGATATAACTTTTGTAACCCTTGTAGATAAGCTGTATGAGGTAATTGGAGTTGATAAAGTCGTTTTGATTTAGAATTTAAAGTTATTTATAAATGTGGTGGTGGAGATAGAATCCCTATTCCTCCAACAAAGATTACAACTGATAGCGAGCTAGAACTTTGGCTTGAGGAGATATTTTACTCTATTCAGTATAATACTCCTTTAAGTATATCCATTTTATCGAAATTGAGTCCTATGGGTGAGGTTTATAGTCAAAATACTTCATTTGTGCCTAAAATAGGTACATAGAAAATAAACAACCAAGACATAAATCTAACTCCACCTATAGGGGTGGCATGTCCTCTAGAAATATGTCCTCTAGTAAGGGCTGATAGTGACAACTACTATGATTGGGGTTTTGGTATAGAAAACATACTTCTAGAAGATTTAAAGAAATACTTTGGTGATAGTGTTAACTTAAACAACAATGAGATGATTTAGGGAGAGCAAATAATGAGAATGAACTTGCAACGAATAGAAAGACATTATAGATAAGTATATCTGAATGAGGAGAGTCAAGTAAAGTACCTAAGACTCCAGGAACAATACCAGAGACTTCAAATAGTCGAGTGCATAGAATAAGAATAGTAGATAATACATCGAAGTAGAGTGCTCCCTTATTTTTAGAAGGAGAATTGTACAAGAAACTCCTAACAACTTGTCAATTGGATCTTTTAATTCAGTGAAAATCGTGATCGGTCAACTATTTAAGAATAAAGAAGACTTGAAACTAAAGTTGTACTTGCATATAATGAAGTCCAATTTTGAGTTTAAAGTGAAAAAGTCAGGCAAAGACTATTGGTTTATAATATGTATAGACAACAATTGTACGTGGTGGTTGTGAGCTAGAAAGATGGAGCAGTCTGATATATTTGAGGTGCGAAGATAGGTGGCTAAACAAATATATTCGTTAAGAATAAGGTATAAGAACAACAGACAATTGGCACTCTAAGTTATTGGACATTGCATTAAGAGAAAGTACACAAATTCAGCCAACCTTAATTATGCCCCTTGATTAATAATCGACAATTTCTCTTAAAGACTATGGGAATAATTTGACATATGAAAAGACATGGAAATATAAGAAAAAAGTACTTGTGTAAGTCAGGAGAACAGTGGATGGTTCATACTAAAAGTTACTTTCTTACCTATATATATTAGAGAAGACTAATCCGGGAATAGTAATTCATTTAGAATTCGATGAGATTGGATATTTCAAGCATTTCTTCATGTCATTGGGTGCATCTATTCGGGGATTTAGAGTAGCACGTCGTCATAAACTGTGTGTGGATAGATCTTCCTTGAAAACAAATTGTGGAGGGACAATGTTAACTGCTATTACACAAGATGTAAATAGGTAGTTGTATCCTGTTGCATTTAGAGTAGTCGACTCAGAAAATAATGACTATTAGATATATTTTATCGTGAAACTAAAGGAAGCAATTGGAGATATTGAGAACTTAGTATTTGTATCGGACTGATACATAAGTACTGTGAATGCATTGTTGAATGTGTTCCCTGAAACATACTACGGAGCTTACATACATCATATTGGTATGAATATCCAAGCAAAATTTAAGAATGAACATTGCCACAGTCAATACTTCTTGGCAGCAAAATCATATAAGATGAGTGACTTTCTTCATCATTTTAAGAAGATCATGGTCAAGGATCAAGCCATTGCTAATTATTTAGAAGAAATAGATACTGAAAAATGGATTCATGCAAACTTCTATCCCCTTTGTTACAATATCATGACAAATAATAACTCTGAAAGCTTTAACAAAACGAGTAGAGATGCACGGAAGTATCCAATCACAACTTTGGCGGAGCTTCTGAGGTATATACTACAAATTTGGTTCTTTGAAAGATGAATATTGGCAATAGAATCTAATAAACCGTTAGTGAAAAAGATTGAAAAGAAATTAGAGGACCGTATTGAGGTTATGAAGACTTTGATTGTTCAGCCCCTCAGCCATTATGAGTTTTATGTCATAGACGGTGATAGTGATGGTCAAGTTAACTTATAGATAAATACTTGTAGTTGTAGGAAGTTTGATTTGACAGGTCTATCATATACACATGTATTGGCAACTACTCTGAGTTGACGCATCAGTTTATACACCTTGTGTTCTCAGCATTATACAGTTGACACATGGCTACACTCATATACAGAGACTATATATTCAATGGAAAATAAAGAAGAGTGGGTTGTACTAGATGATATTATCATGCATATACTGGAACCGCCTCTTTATAAACCAAAGCCTGGATGACCAACAACAAAACATAGAAAGTCACAAGGGAGAAGACCAAACTCCAACGTCATTGTAGCTGTTGTTGAGGAAAAGGCCACAATTAAGTAACTTATAGGTACATGATGCCTATAGTTTCAATGCAAGCATCAACTTAAGCAAACTCAAAAAATTAGATATCAAGAGTTATTTGTAATGATACTGTTATCATTTTAATTTTATAATTTTGGCTTTGGCATTGTAATGAAAATTTCTACTCAAAAATTTTGACTTTAGCACTGTAATGAATAATTTTGAAAATTTAAATTTCATCTTGGTTATATTTTAAGAATCTAGTTAGAATAATTTTATTTATAATATTTACTTAATTAAAAGAAAAATTTAGGTAGATGACTAATATTTTAAATTTGATTAAATAGACATCCATTTTTAAAATTTATAGCTAAATGTATAGGTATATATATTCTTATACTTAGTAGATATATTTATCTACCTATTTCAGTTACTATACTGAGTATATAATTTTTTATACTTAGTATATAAAATTTTACACTTAGTATATAAATATATATACCGGACATTTTGCTATAACATTTGAGAAAGAGATATTTACTTAAATTAGGCCTAAAATTTAGTCATATTTCTATAATCCCCTAATTAAAATGATATTAATTTTTTGAAGATTTTCAATAGTCGAAAAACCATCAAAATATAATTGAATATCGTCGAAATTGAATCGAAATTTCAAAGATTATAGCTGTCGAATACCATCGAATCTAGTCGAACTATAATCGGGCAAGCATCAAAATGTCATCTAATAGCATCGAGAATTCATCTGTTGTATAAATAATGACGAGTATACAGTACTTACATCGAAATGGAGTCGAAACACAATCGAAATTGAATCAAAACGAATCGAAATTAAATCAAATGCCATTGAATTTTGATTTACTCTAAACTAAAACTAATCTATTTTTATTTCCAATTAAATTCTAACATGTTATTTAACAAAAAAGTTAACCATATACATTTTTAACTTCAACATATAATTCATATACAATATCTATGGCTCTAAGTTATGATAAAATAAATCAACATATAGTTTGTCTCTTGAAAATTGAATAAAATTTCAACAATGAAATTTAGTGGAAGATCGGCTAAGATGCATTTTAAGTGCTTGACTAAAAAAATACCACAATCCCTACTATAAAGGAAAATTAGTATAGTAAATTTGAAACCAAATATTAAATATTTGCTTCTCAAATTGGGAGACCGTATTCAAATATCTCTTCCTTATTTGTAGCACGTCCTCTAGAGGTAACCTTCTCAGATCAAAATCTTGAGGTCTGATCAAAGTAGCCAATCAAGATCGGCTCGATCAACTATCTCAGGGATAGACAACAGAAAATGTGGAAGCATCTTTATCATCAAAGTCATGGCTTTCTCAATTGATGTAGCATTGTACAATGCTTAATCAGAGTCATATATACTAATCACATGCACAGGAAAATCGACCTCCACAAAGACCTAATGGTTTGAACTGATATTAAAGGAGCAGTACACCTGATCAACCTCCTCCCAAGGACGTTGAAAGTTATTTGAATCTCTTTTGATGTAGTCAGTAAGCTAGTCATCCTACTTAAATTTGGATTTGTTCAAGCTTTTCTTGAAATTGTTCCACCGACCATTCATACATTCGGTAAAGATCATGTTGGTAATAGCTACTTTCCTTCTAAACATCTTTGGAAAAAACCAAGATCGTTCTCATATCAACCGAAAGGCCACATCAATATGCTGCATAATCAACGGAATACAATAAATATTACGTGAATACAAAAAATGACATGAAGTTGTAAATTTACATAATTATATTACCTCATCTATAAGCCACTTTCAACGGGTTTAGAGATCCAAAAAGAATGATACAAATGCCACACCAGTGGGAAGCTGGATTGATTTTTAGTTGTCAATGGATCCAGCAAGTCATTTCTTGAATATATCTTGTTGTTTTTTCTCAATTTTCCAGAAAGAGTCTGGTTTGTGTGGATTGTTGACCTTAAACTTCTTGTTGGAAGGATCGGTATAGTCAATAAATCTCTTGGTCTTGTGGGCTACCTATTTCTTCCTGTGAAACTAAACTCTAGCAACCTCAGTTGGATGCACTTCTTTCACGCCCAGAGTTCGTTGTTATTCAAGGGCTATTTGTTCAAGTGTTTTCTGTTTACTAGGAGTCCATACCAGAATATCGTCCCCAGGTTCATACCCTTGAGGAAGCACATCAGACTCAGTGGCATATGAATCATAATTGCGTGGTTGCTGCTATGATTTCATTTCCTCCACTATCATCAACAGCCTATCTAACTTATCATTCAGTTCCACTTGGTTTGCTTATTTGTCAGCCTAGTTCACCTTCAATTCAGTGATATTAGCCTTTAACTCAGTATAAAATGTACGTGAATGAGACATAGCATCTGATGGTTGCTCCTCTGGGTTAACCTCTGGTTCATCTGTGGGACCATCAAAGATGCCAGCTTCTTTTGTAGCTCGCTTTGCTTTGGTTGCCTCCTTATTATTTTCATTATCTTCCTCACCATCAATTCTCTCTTCCTCAACTCCAGTACTACTGAGGCTACAATGTGGGTCATGATATATTTGACCATAGAATTCCTTCTCTATTTCTCGTGGATTCAATATGTCCTTCGTCACAAGTCATAAAATAGTTAAAAAAAAATTTTAGTCAACAAAGACAAATAAGATAATATTAATAAACCATAAAAAATATATTATGTAATTACTTCTTTAATCTTCAATATATCTTCACAATCTTTTTATGATAGCATTTTGTTGCTTGTCCACGATTGCATTCTCGAAAATTTAATGCTAATGTTATCAGCAAAAGCACTGGTCAGCTTCAGATTAGCCTCATAAGCCTACTATTGGAGAGCAATGTTAAATCCATACACCGTATATTGAGCATCCTTTGCCTTCTTATTCTTTTTTTTTTAATCTTATTAAGATAATTTCCTTCTAGTGGTTCATGTCTTTATTCAAACTCATGAAGGTTCTCTCATAAGATTGCCTTCCCCATGGATAATTGAAAAAATCCTTCTCGTTTTCCACAAAAGATATCATCTATATTCGAATCTTGGTACTCATGTGCCATCAATAGCCCATCAACAAAATAACACAAACCTAACTTCCACATGTCTTCCTTCTCCTCACAATTTTAAAAAACGAGTTATAATTCACCAAATCTCACTATGGCTTCATTATTCAGGTATGTCTCTTTGAACCTTACGCTACCAGACATAGATTTCAGTTTAACAACATCCAGGTCCTTCCCAAAATTTAAGGCAATTATTAGGGTAAACTCACCAAGGCCAAATCTCAAATATTTATCCCTAATCAAAAACTGCAATGCTGTGGACTTTATGGATTTTACCATCCTCAACAATAGGTGGTGTAGTAGTACTCCAAATGCTTGCATTGGAGGAACGAGAAAAAATTGCTTAAATGGGCATTCATTTGCTCTCTCCATTAAATTATATTTTTTTAAATTTTGCTTGATCTTTGATATAATAGTTGTACCCTTACTATGACCTTTTCAGGAAAGTAATTTTTGATAGGTACAAGAAGTTTTGACTTTAGGTTTTACATTGAAGGAAAAAAAATTAGAAAATATTTTCAGAAATATGAGAATTTGACACATCATCGAAATCCATCAAATACGGATCGAAATATAATTGAAAATGAATCAAAATACATCGAAAATTCAATGAAACCCATTCGACGAAATTTTGATGTTCGTCGAGTAGAAAGGCATAAACTATTTATAAATGTTTATTGATCCAAAAACCGTATTAAAATATATCGAAAAATAGAGTATGTCGAAATTACCTCAAACTTGAATCGAAAACTAACCTAACATTACTAACCAACTTTAAGAAATCAAAATAGGATCGAAACCAAATCGAATCAAAATTGAAAACAAATCGAAATATAAACTAATCAAAAAGTAATTGAAAACACATGGAATTTAGTCAAAAAGAATCGTAACCAAATTGAAATACCATCAAAATTATATCAAATATTTATACCATATAAAACCCATTTTAGACGTCGAAATATAATTGAAATATATACGAAATATGATTGAAAAGTCATCGAAATGCATCGAAATTTACACAAATCCTAAAAAAAACCTATTTCTAGAAAAATTATGTTTTCATCTATAATAACTCTATAAGTTAACAAACATCCTCGAATATCAACTAAAATTAGTCGAAAATGGATTTAAACGATATACTACCTATGTTAATCAAAATTTCTAATTTTATTTCAAAATGAAACTATGAAAATTGCATTTTAATTATCTTTTCGATTGGAGTCATTTTGTTCTTTTGTGCTTGTGGTGACGGTGACGACGTCTGGTGTTTTCGACGCTTGTTTGTTCAGATTTGAGAGCTTAAGTGGGTCGAAGATGAGAAATACAGCTTGATGAGGATTTATCGAGTCAGACCAAGAGATTTGAGAGACGCAATGACAAATTTCTAGAGTTCAAGGGGGTCAGAGACGAGAGAGAAAATGAGAGATTATGTTTTCATCTATAATAACTCTATAAGTCGCCAAACATCCTCAAATATCAACTAAAATTAGTCGAAAATGGATTTAAACGATATATTACCTATGCTAATCGAAATTTCTAATTTTACTTTCAAAATAAAACTCTGAAATTTGCATTTTAGTTATCTTTTTGATTGAAGTCATTTTGTTCTTTTGTGCTTGTGGCGATGGTGACGACGTCTGGTATTTTCGACACTTGTTTGTTCAGATTTAAGAGCTTAAGTAGGCCGAAGATGAGAAAGGCAGCTTGGCGAGGATTTATCGAGTTAGATAAGAGATTTGAGAGATGGAGTGACAAATTTCTCGAGCTCAAGGGGGTCAGAGACGAGAGAGATGATGGGGGGTTTGAAGATATCTCAAGGGATCCGTCGACTGTAGAGGGAAGGAAATGATCAAATTGAATATTGAGCATAGTTTTTCTTAGGTTTTTTAATGGCATTTTTGCCAACAAGCATATTTTTCAGAGTATTATTAAAATAAGGATATGTCCCAAAATATGTCCATTATGGTACATCTGTTGCCTTATTTCTCATAAATAGTCAGAAGATAACCATTTAGACCAATGATAGTTAGTCCCTTAAAAATCCAGCTGTAATAGTCCTTAAAACACATAAAATTATTATTTTTTAATTATGTTATTCAATTTCAAATGTTAGAAATATTTCTATTCAACAAATTGAACCATATATGGGATCCAACGAGATATATTAAAAAGAATATAAGTAAAAGGTTTTATTTGATTAATAAGAAAGGTGTGAGTTTTTTTTATTGTTTTTGCAAAAATCTTAAATATGGTCCTTTTTCTTTACATTATCACTTCATTATATATGCATAAATAGCGATAAAATATTTTAAAAAATAAACACCATTTTTAATGTTTTGGTGTCAATAAAAATACCAATATATTTTTGTTTATATCAAATAAAATCTTCAATTTTATATTTTTATATTAGTCAAGTCCTTTTTGGTTGAAATTGAAGTTTGAGTTTATAGAAAAATACAATTTTATCTTTGAAATTCGTAAAACATATTAATGGAATTTGTAAGGAAATATGACAAATGTCAGAGATTTGCAACCATTCCTAGAAAGAATGAATGATTGAAACTAATGTTTAGATTAATAATATTCTATGAATATTATAAGTTCAATGAAGATATTTTTCTTTTATCTATTTTATACACTATTCATAACATAAAATCATTCATATTAAATGCAAAAATATGTACTCACAAAAGTAACAACTAAGAATATTTTTCTTAATCCTAAAATAAATAATAAACTCATGTTTATCAAGAATATTATTTGAACTATCAATATATACGACCTTATGAACTTCTTAGTTGATCTTGATAGTTTAGTAATGTACTCTGATGAACATATAAAATATCTATTTTTTGAAATGAAATCATGACTTTCTCGACCGTGAATATTAAATGACATATTTATTAAACTATAACTTTCGTGATAAAGTCAAATTATATACTAGACATGTGGATAAGTGAAGAAAAAAGAAAATAAATTGAAGAGTAAAATAGTAATTTATATCTAGCTCGATTATTGACATTTTTCACGAGGATACGCGTTCATAAATATAAATATATATTTAATTGTAAATTATCTCTCTTATAAAAGAATTTAATTTAAGAGTTCAATAATAAACATTCAATAGAATGGACAATTATTAATATAATTAGACCAGTTAATTACTAGTTAATTGGAATTAGACTCAGTGTACTGTAACTTAAATCAAATCAGCCATTAGGTCTTGAACTTGAAGAGATTAATTGTTTGCTCTTGAAAAGAAACAGAAGTAGCTATTTACTTGGACCTCCACACCACCTTAATAGGGGCGCAAGGCACTTTTTGCGCCAACCAAATGAGTCTTACAATAGTCGGAATCATTTTCTATCTCTTATATCCTAATGGTTATATGTCTCTCTCGGTTTTCCTTTATTCATTTGGAATAATTCAAATTTAGAAACATCTTAATTAGAATGAGAACTCTGCATGAAGAATTTAAGTGGGACAAGGATTCTACTTTATACATTATTATAAATAGGTCCTATAGAATATAACCAGCTTTATGTTTTCATTAGTTTGACAACTGTCTTACCAGAGTTAGAGAAAGAATTTTGTGAGAGACTTATAACGATATATTTGGTGAAATTCAGGAAGAAGAATCAAGATGAGTATTAACTCCTTAACGTTCTTTGCAAATTTAGAAAAGAGACCATATTTCGGAGCAATAAATATTTGATCAAGCCGAAAAATATACTGATTAAAAGCGAGATATTTTTATTATTGCTATTGTAATTCATGTACACTAAATTAAAACTAAATTCCGTGCAAAGGAAATATAGCTCAAATTGTTGTTGTTGTGTGTTTTTCCCTTTTTAACAAAGTTAGTTGCGGCACTTGTTACTAAAAATTTTAAAAATAAGAGAGGGAAAATGGTCATAACCCTCAACTTCGATAGCACTACTCCTCCTCTATCAATTAACATGTCAGTTGTGCTTCTCTATCCATTTGGCAAGTGAAACTTTGCAACTATTTTTTTTTTCTTATTTTAACATTTGTCTTTCTTCATTTTTTTAAAATCATTTTAATTTTTTTAGTAATTGATTTCTTTTTGTTTTAATAATTCTCTTTATTTTCTCTAATTTATGTTTTTGAGTTTGAAGTTAAAAATGTCTTTTTCTAGAAAGCTAAAACTTCAATTTTGAACATATTTGTGGACTTGATAAGATTTGATAATAAAACATAAATTGAGAGTTTATTTGATATAAATGAAAATATATGTATTTTTTCTTTTGTTAAAGCATCTAACATGGTTTTTTTTTTTTGGTATTATTCCTGTATATATGTAAATGTAAATTAGTTTCACATCATTACTGTTGGATTTAAAAACGATTTTCGCAGCGGAAGATTGGCCCAGGAATATTTACAAATTTTCTCAAAATAATTGACTATATGAGTGCATAGTATTAATTCATAGCAAATAG
>JXTB01000258.1:510252-556508 GCA_002914805.1 Parasponia andersonii
CTTTATCCTTGTGTATTGTTGATTCTCTAATGAACAATTAATTTATAAATCTATTATAAATTGAGTACTCAAACTGTTCAAGTCCTGAATCAATACACAAGGGAATCATCTTTCTAGCTTCCTAATGGAAAGAATAGATTCCATATCTGTAAGTTACATTTCCAGCTACTCATCTCATCATGCTCCCAAGATACAAGTATTTCAATTTGTTTAAAAACAAACATTTAACAAGTATGTCAAAGAACATAATGTTATAAATGTGAGTCTATAACTACTCAGGATTAAGATTAATCTACATATGATCATCTAATGATATTATTTGAACTCTCAACAGTTAACGAAATTTATATGAGATTCAAATCATGTTTAGTCCAGTCCTATATAATTAAATTAAATAAAGTACCTCTATTGTGATATCAATATATCAATAGTCCGGATACGACTATTACATTCTCAATGTTAATGGACCGTACAAATAGTATTTAATTAAAGATCTAAAACTTTAATTATTTATTACAGACTATATTTAGTTTATTATTCATACATTTAATCCTCATATATATAACACTTATATGCTAAATTTATGATCACATAAATAAACCAGAAATTTTCTGATATTTAGTGACATACCAATTATGCACAAATTCAAGTAGAAAAATATCATTTTATTAATTCAATAAATATCCAATATATACATGCTGGGCATAAACCCTAACAACTACAACTGTTGTTTTTTCATTTTAATTTGGATTTTGTTGTTTTTGTGAATGGCTAAGTTCTAGTTTATTGATGTTTTGTCGTTTGTGCTGTTATTGTGGTTTGTTTAAAAACATTGTTGGTTGATGGAAGAATTGTCGTTTTCCTATGACATACTCGTCCTTTGAAATTTTGTCGTTTTATGTCATTGTTAGTGTATTTTTTGTTGTTTTCCTGTAGATGTATTTAACATTCTTTTGCAGTTCAAGCTGGATCAAATGGGCTGACTCGCGGGCTGGCCCACCAAGTTAGCCCGTATGAGCTGGGCAGTCCAGGTATTTAGCCTACTAAAATTATTACTTTTTATTCTTTTAATTTTTTTTTAAAATAAATTTAAATAAGAAGTTTTTTTTTTTAAAATTTATAAGTACACATTCTTTCATTATTTTTTTTGTACTTTCAAATTTCAATTTAATTCTTAAAAAAGTAAATTTCAATCTAATTCTAAATACTTTTCTTAAGATTTTTATTTTAATTTTTTTATCAATTATTCAACTTATATACTTATAGTTTATATAATTATTTTTAAATTTTTATCAATATAAAAAAAACATAACATATTATTTATTTTTTCATAAATTTTATTTTAAAATTTATAATATGTTTAACTAATTATACACATAATATTTTTTTTTTTTTTTAAAGTAGGCTAAGAATAAATCGGTATGAAATGGCCTACTTAGGAACCCGACAGATCTATGAGCTGGGTTGGGCTCCATTTTTAAATTTTCAGATTGGTTCATCCATTTTGTCACCTATACTTAGGTTAAACTCTTGTCATTTTATGGCTTTTCCCCTTTCATATGAACTCTCATTTATTAAGATAGTGTCGTTTGTTGGACATATTGTCTATGTTAGTTTTGTTGTCATTTTATAGAATATGTTGTCCTTGTCATTGATTTGCTTAAACTTGTTTTCTTTTATTTTTTCTTCTTTATTACTTTTGAATTTTGTCATTTCTTAAGTTAGTTTATTATATGTTAAAGGGATAATGACACATTTGGTGCCTTGACTATCTAAATTGTCACTATTTAGTCCCCATTGCTTTAATTTGTTTTTGTTTATTATATTTTTTTCTTTATTACTTTTGAGTTTTGTCATTTCTTAAGTTAGTTTATTATATGTGTAATGGGTTAATGAAACATTTGGTACATTGACTATCTAAATTATTACGATTTGATCCCTATTGTTTTAATTTGGGCAATTAATTTCCAAAAGTTTCGTCATATTTAGTGGGATAATATCACTTTTATATCTTATATTTTGACACTTTGCTTAGTTTCTATCTTATATTTTAGTTATTATCAATATTGACCTTTAGAATTAATATTTATTACAAATTTACACATTGATACTAATTCAGATTAATTAATTTATCAAAATGATTCAGTGAACTTATTCTCAGATTAATTTTTATGTATTTTATTTTCAAATTTTTTAAATAGTATATTGATAAATGAATTGTTTTAAATTAGTGTCAGAATATAAATTTGTAACATATTTCAAATTAAAAGTCAATGTTAATAAAAATATAAAAATGGTATTATTCTCTCGTACAACTCCAACCAAACCACCCAACCTAGCCGATTTTGAGGGTCATGGGCTTCAAGGTTGGGTTGAAAATAGAAGGCCCAAGCTTCATTTATTTGGGCCATGGGCTTTGGGCTTTACAACCAGATTCAATCTGACCCATCTGATACACTTGGTCAAATACGTTAATTGTTTTTCTTAAAAAAAATGTTGAAATATTGTATACAAACTTTAGAAACTAATATCAGATGTCTCACTTTTCATTCTCACTCCCAGCTGCCATTCTCACAAGACACAAATCCTAAATGTAAATTTCTTTCTTAGGGGTGTTAAAAAAAAAACAGCTAGACTGCGGGAATCGACCGAACCACACTAGATCGCACGAGTTTTTTCCTTTACATTTCAGTATGGTTTGGGAAAAATAGCAAATGGAGTAATTCGATTCGGTTCTTGGCGCAGGGAAAAATTTGTGCTAATTGAAACTGGGTGGCAAGTATGTATCATAGGTTTTTCTTTTTTAGTTTTTGATTGATATACAACCTACACGTTATTGCTATTTTCCAAGTGAAATTTAGGCTTGGTACTCATGTTTCCCACCAATATTCAATTTTTTTTAAAAATAGTTTCATACTTTCTTTTAGGTGTTTATGTGTAAAATTTGGATATTATACATTTATAATGTTAATGTATGTCTATAGTATACATTTGATAATATATACCAGTTTTTAGATACATTTTTTATATTTAAAAGTATAAATACCCATTATGAATTTATTAAAAATAAAAAAGAAGCCTATAGCAAATGACTAAATGATGGGGCTAATTTGGTATACGATTCTTCAAAAACGGTTATAAAGTTAAAAGAAGCTTATAGCAAAATGGCTAAATTATTATGGGCTAATTTTAGGTAAATGTCTATTTTTCAAATATGGTAGAAACTGACTAATATACGCGGATATGTCAAGTGGTATAAAAACTAAAATATAATTATATAAATTAAAGCTGATATATATATATATATCTAATTATTCAAGTGTAAAAGTAAGTATACTCAGAGATTTAGTTATAAAAAAAAGGACAACCGACATTTTAGAAAATGGTGTAAAAAATAAAAGATACTCACTATAAATTCTCAAATAAAAACGGGTATTTATGTGAATTCATTTAAGAAAGGGTATTTATGACTTTTCTATTTCCCAAACCAAGACACTCATGACTCATCACAAGCCCAATAGGCAAATGCGCATTTTCCCTATCGAGGAGGGTTTCTCACTCAGATATTTCTGAGTCTCATGCTCACCCTAGTTCCCTCACCTCGCCGTCTCGCTCTCTTGTGGCGGAGTTCTATAAAAGATAGCTGAGCCCGAGCGCTCTCTCTTTTTCTCTCTCAGAGCAGCAGAGCAGGTGTGGACGGTGCTGACCCTCCTCCGAGGACGTGCCACCGCAGACCCTCCTCCGTGGACGCTCCGCCGCCGACCCTTCTTGCCGAAAGTCTTTCGTCGAAACTGGAGAAGGTAAGTTGTCGACCCCATCTCTTTCTCCAGCCATTTTTGTACAATTTTCCTCCTCTTTTTTTTTTTTTTTTCTTTTCGCCCCGGGGTGGGGGGGTTATGATTTGATTAGACAAAATGGTGAATTTAATTGTGTTTGTTGTTTTTTTGGACATGTTTGAACGAGATATAAGGTGGGTTTTGGAGAATTTTTATTCTATTTGTCGAACTTGTTAGGAAACTGGTTTTGGGGCTTTGGTACTTTTAGGGTTGGGCACTAAAATTAGGGTGAGGATCCTCCATGGCTTAAGCCGCAAAACCCTTGTAACGCCTTGCATGCTTTTGAAAACCATGTTTCATTCTAAGAAACTATTTTCCAAAAGTGAAGACAGTGAAAGAGCAGACTCATATGGTTGTGGGTTGATGCTATATTTGTATAGTATTTATGGGTTTGCATCGGATAGTTGTATAATTGTATAATTGCTAGTATATTTTACTGTCTGGCCCTCCACAAGACTAAATGTGACCTATCTTAACCATCCATGGACAGGTTGCTACTATTTTTTGGTGATTTAGTTTTAAGGACAGAGATGGTCTATGATAGTATTCATTTACAAGTGGTGAAAGGAGACATACATGGCTGGTTATTCGTCTGGTGATGTCTCCCATCATGGAACATATGAAGGTGGTCCTGATAAACATTCTCAGGACAAGCCAGAGGATGGAGGTCGTTGGTACTTTTTCCGGAAGGAAATTGAAGATAACTCCCCATCTAGGCGCGATGGAGTTGACTTGAAAAAAGAGGCTTATCTACGCAAGTCATACTGTACATTTCTCCAAGATTTAGGGATGAGACTTAAAGTGTAAGTTTTGTAGCCTGACTTATTTCTTATTTATCCTATATGTAGGTTACTAAATTGTTGAACTTCTGACCTGTTGTATCCAGTTCAACGCTGATGTTGTGAATGTGATGCTATGAAGCATTGTCTTAGTCTCCTACTGTATGGTGCTTAGTTGTTCTTTTAATATCTTGGGTTAAATGACTATAAAAGTCAGTTAGGAACCATGCTTTCTTCAGTGGAGCTAAATGACATTTAATTCTTCTAGAGTGTACTGATGTTGGAAGACAGACTTCATTTTGTTGTTCTTCTTCTCCCTTCCCTTTTCTTTGAGGCTATGATAATTGATGATTGTAAGTATTCTATACTGCAGGCCTCAAGTAACCATTGCAACAGCCATAATATTCTGCCATCGATTCTTCCTTCGTCAATCCCATGCAAAGAATGATAGAAGGGTAAGTTTAATATAAACTTCAACGCTGCAACCCCTCCCTCCTCCTCCTCCTCCTCCTCTCTCTCTCTCTCTCGTCCCAGTCTCTCTTTCTATGTGATGGTGTTACAGGTAGTTATAGAGTACTTATCTTTTCATTCTGATTTGGCAACTGCTGAAATATGTACAAAGGGAGAACTGTCAAACAAAGTTGAGTTGAGATTTGATATTTACATGAATGATCTATTTTAGTGCCTAATTTTGATTTAAAATCTTCTGCAGACCATTGCAACAGTTTGTATGTTCCTTGCTGGTAAGGTAGAAGAGACGCCTCGCCCCCTAAAAGATGTTATTCTTGTTTCGTATGAGATCATTAATAAAAAAGATCCCACAGCAGTTCAGAGGATTAAGCAAAAGGTATCTATAGCTATATTTCTTTTGTTCAAAAAAATTCATTTATTTATTGATTCATGATATCTTTTGTAGGAAGGACTGCATAATCTCTCTTGAGCTTCTTTAGTTATATGTAGTTTTAGTTTCTCATAGAAGAGTTTTTGATGATGTTTTCTATCAAGTCTGTAGGACCTCCTTTTTTTTTTTTCCCCTTTGTTTTTGGGGGGTAAGAATGGTCTATTCACTTGTCTTGACCAGAAATTCTTGACTTCCAATTTAGTACTTTTAATTTAGCTTGTTAGTTACTGTCTGGCAATGCTAATTCGTGTTTTTTTTTGGGGGGGGTGGGGTGCGAATGCTGACCATGTTGCATCATTAGCAATTAAGTAGCTGATGTAGACTTAATCTTCAGGGAAGTTTTGATGTTGCTTCAGGAGTATAATTTTGTGAGGTTGCTGCCGTTGGCCAAAATTAACTTATTTTGTTTTTTATTTTTTGATTTTTTTCTTCGGAAAAGGGATCAGAGTAGGAAATTTTAGAAGTTGGTTTTTCCTGAAGCTAGGACAGAATCAGAACTGAGATTTGAAGTGCATTGGGTGCATAATACGAACTGTATAACTTGTGATCGTATATACACACACACACACACACAAACAGACATGGGTAATGCTATTAAATAAGCCAAGGAAAATCATAGTCTATAGGTTTTGGTGGGGTAGAAGAAATTTTGTTTATTTCTATTTTAAAGATGAGTCGAAAGGATAAGCTTGCAAGATGAGGCTAAATTTAGCATACATTGGAGGAGCTAAACTTAGTTATACGTAATTATTGTTTCTTATAGAATAGTTTCATGATGTTTTCCATTAAGTCTATTCTCTTCTCGTCACCATAAATTCTTGTTTACCAATTTGATTTAGCCTGCTTTTACACTGTCTATCTATGGTGATTTATCCCAATTTGAATAAATATTGACCCTGTTGCATAATGAGCAATTAAGTAAATTGCTGATGTATCCTGCAATAAAAGAGTAAATAGCTGATATAGGATTAAATTCAGGGTAGTTGTTAAGTTGATTCAGGAGTATGATTTTCTGTGGTAGCTGTTGTTGGCCTAAATTCCACGTTTGGAAACTTTTGAAGTGTTCTTTTTTCTTTTCTTTTTTTTTCGTTCCTGAAATTATGCTTAATTATAACTGTGATTTTCTACTGCAGTGAGTGCATAATGCATTAGTTTAATAATCGAATATAAGATTATGAGCTGATATGTGTGTACTGTTTATCAGACAAGTTGAGAAAATCATTGTTTTTATTTTTTGATCGTGTAGAAGAAAGTTTATTGGGTTCAGGTTTAAACAGAGTTAGGGAGGATCAAACAAGCCTTGAGTAGGCAGTCTCGACGCACTCCTTAGAATAGGCTAAATTTTATCCTCTGTTGGGTAGGTTGCTTGAGGCACTCCTCAAGATGAGGTGAATGAATTTGCCTAGCTTATTAAGCCTCACCAACTACCAGTTTTGGGCTTAATAAAAAGGAAGCCTAGGCGCTTTCTTGAACTTGTAGAACCAATGTTTAAAAAGGCTAGTTTGGGTATCAAGGTGTTTTGTCATGGTTAAGGCGAGGCATAAGCCTTGAGGCGCTTTGAGGCGTAAGCCTCAAATTTTGGATTAAAAAAACACGTTTAAAGATCTGAAATATGAAGCATTGATAAACAAAGCCAATATATTGTCATAAAAAGTCATAAGAGTCATAGAATTGGAAAATAAAACCTTAAGTCTCAAACAAACCACAATTTAAATTTCAAACGCACAGTGAAAGGTCTCATAATGCAAAAAGCTAAATTAAATATGGAAATCGAATCTAGATTTAGAAGGATAAACTAGAAACCATCCCAGCCTAGAACAAACTGGACTTAGTAATCATTCTCCAAATCATCATGGCGTGAAGGATCTTTTGAGGAATCATCATATCTTATTGCCCTATCATCCTCCCCATCATCACTATAAAAAAATAAGAGCACATGAAATGATATGGGTTGAGGATGAAGTGAACTGCTAGGATTTTGTTCTTTTAGTTTAGTTATTCTATTGTTTTTTGGGCTAAGACTAAATGATGTATTTAAAATCAAATTTTGGCTGCTTATTATAAAGCCAAAATCTTATAAAAAGGACATAACAGTTAAAAAAAAACAAGGAGGCTTAAGCCTCCCCATCATTACCGAGGCTTAAGCCTTTGTACCCGTCTCAAATGTGGGAGGCATAAGCCTCCCACAGAAACCTTAAGGCTAAAAAAATAGCCTTCCAGGGAGGCGAGCCTCAAAACGCCTTTTTAAACCATGCTTAGAACTAAATGCAAAATGAAAAAAGAAAAAAGTAGTCCAAAGTGCAAATAATGTTAGAATATGCGTGAATTAAGATGAATGATATTAGAAGCCCGAAGAAGCTAGGGTTGGTGCTTGTGAATTCCTCTTGTTTTGCTCTATTTTTGTTAGTATTAGACTAATTAGCTTTTGTCTTTATGAGACGTTCTTTTCAATTTTTTTTTTACTTCTAGCTTTTATGTTATCATCATCCAACTTTCTTTACTAGAGTTGATATTTTTGGATCACAAATGCTTGATATGTCATTTTATCTTTTTAAGTTTTTATTGCTCAAGTTGAGGCCTATGCCCTGAAATGTCCAGAGGCTTAGACCTTGCCTCATCAAGGCAAAATACGTTAGTACTCAAGCTATTCTAAACATTGCATTCATGGTGTGCCTGATTAAGTGAAGGTGAAGCAGTTTCAAATCTTTTTTTTTTTTAATTTTATTTATGCTTTTCCTTATACCTTAAATTTCTATTATGGTTATGCTTTTCCATATACCTTACAATCTCTTTTACATTTATGATTTTCCATATACCTTACAATCTCTTTTACATTTATGATTTTCCTTGAGACAAATAATCATTTGCTTCCCTTCAAACTAAAGAAGATATCTTGCACATTAACTTGTGTAATCTATTACGGGACTTAAAAAGAAAAAACTTTGTAATTTTAAGGCAGATCATATACTAGCAAAGCTTTATCATGGATGTATTATTTGGCCCATCATAATGAAATGCATTATTAATTGCCAATCGAGTTCAATTCTTTTCATGAACAAGTGGATCATTTTCCCTTCACGGGAGTTTTAATCATTATTACTTGTCCAATTTTAATTTTTGTTTTGTTGAATATTTGTTTTTTTTTTATTTTATTTTTTTATATATTGTTGTGTACTTCTCCATTTCATTTATTCATATATTTGCTTCTGTCATACAGGAAGTATATGAACAACAGAAAGAATTAATTTTACTTGGAGAGAGAGTTGTTCTTGCAACTCTAGGTTTTGATCTTAATGTGCAGCATCCGTATAAACCCCTTGTTGAGGCAATAAAGAAATTCAAAGTAGCTCAAAATGCCCTTGCTCAAGTTGCATGGAATTTTGTCAATGATGGGTATGCTTATCTTAGTTTATTTTCCCTGCCCACTGTTCATCATTGTCCTGAAATTGAATGCGGTATGCAGACTTCGGACATCTCTTTGCTTGCAATTTAAACCACACCACATTGCTGCTGGTGCCATTTTTCTTGCTGCCAAGTTCCTCAAAGTAAAGCTCCCATCAGATGGTGAGAAGGTTTGGTGGCAGGAGTTTGATGTCACCCCACGCCAATTGGAAGGTTGGAGATCTTCCCAACCTTCTATAGTAGTACACGATTATGCAAGGATCAACTGAGTGCCTTTTTTCTGTTCCATGCATGATATGTGATTCTCATCCCTTTCATGGCTAATATTGTGTGTATTTAAAAGGTTGCAATAGGTCTAATAATTAAAATGATGAATGATTAAGAACCAGTCGGGACATGAAACTGGAGAATATTGTAAAGTTCTTGCACTTGCAATCCCTTCTTTGTTTTCCTGTTCCTTTTATATATATATATATGGTTGCTAATCCAATAGTTTTTTTTTTTTTCGCTATTTGATCATAATCTAATGGCTACTATGATTTGGGTAGTTGGGAAAAAAAGTACTCGTTATTTAATGTTTCTCTCTTTAACTTTTATCATAAAAAAATGTGCATGATGAATTTTAATGTGGCAAAATAATACCTATGGATAGATTAAAAAAAAAAAGAAGAAAAACCTCCTGGATTGGTGCCCTATATATATATATATATCAGTAATGTGGTAATTTCTCAGTTTTTGAATATTCATCGGTTGAATATTTTTTTGGTTTGACTTTTATATCCACTGTAATTTCTTGCAGAAGTAAGTAATCAAATGTTGGAACTTTATGAACAAAATCGAGTGCCACCTTCTAGTGATGTTGAAGGAAGTGCTGCAAGTGGCGTTACTCATAGGTCCCCTGTTGTTAAAGCTACAACTAGCAATGAAGAACATTTTACAAACAACAATCATTCTCAGGCTGGAAGTACGAGACCCGGAGCCTCAAAGCCTGTGTTATCTAAGCTGGCATCTGAATTGTCCCACGCTGACAATCACGGTGGACTTCCAAGAATGACTCTGTCCCGAAATAACACGGAAATGAAAAGTGGTTCCAATTACAAGGTGGACAATGAATTCAGAGACAATCATCATTCTGAATCTGAGCATTTGCCACACCACGAGAAGATGGGTGAAGATCAAAACATATCGAGGCTTGGGTCAGAAGGAGCTGGTGAAGAAGAAGAGCATAATGTTGGGAGAAGTGAAACGAGAGAAGCTGGAGAATTGAAGGACAAACATCATGGCCGAAATCCAGAAAGTAGACAAAGCACTCTTGGTCGGTCACCAGAAGTAATGAAAAAGCTTGACAGGGACAAGCTAAAGGCAGCACTGGAGAAACGAAGGAAGTCAGGTGGTGATGAGACTCGGAGAACAGATGTGATGGATGATGACGATCTCATTGAGAGGGAATTGGAAGATGGCATTGAATTGGCTGCTGGAAGTGAGAAAAATAAGCGAGACTGGAGACAAAGCTGGTCTAAGCCCTCTAACAGATCAGAACACGAGGACAGACATCAGGGGAAACATCAAGAGGCTGTGAGAGATGAGCACTATCTGAAAAAAGGGCAGACATCTGGACCAGATTTGAACAATGTGGAAGAAGGCGAGTTAGCAGTAGTGGACGATGGTGGTTACCAATCGCCCAAATCGAGCAGCCGCAAGAGAAAGGCGGGCAGCCCCCCCAGCAAATGTAACGGAGGGGAAGCAGCAGCATGATAATGCAACTGGTTTGCGTAATATTTGAATGGGTGTCATCTTTTTCCCCTTGCCCTGTAAGACAGAATCTTGAGAGTAGCCAGTAATTTAACGATTGGACAATTCCAATTACTATAAGGTTAATCTGTTGTCCATTTTTATTTCTTTGTTTTTATAATTTATGCTTTTCGCTTTTGGTAGCTTGTATGTTCAGGTGTAGATGATGGGTTCTTTCTTCTCACATGTGGAACTTTTTTCTCATCGAGTACGTTTGGTCCACATTGATGGTTTTATTAATCATTATGGAAGTGTCGCAGAAAGTTGGCTTATAGACGTGGTTAAGAATGTAATAACTAATCCTTTCGACCATCTCCGATGCATTCATCCAAAAAAGGATGCGCTAATGTTAACAAGTTAAATTTAGCACTTTTTAAGTTTTATTCAAATGCATGCATGTTGGAAACAACATTATCCTGTATTTAATTTTATTTTTATTTACAAAATGTCTTGTTACTATAAAATCTTAATATTTTATATCATAAAGACTTCATTACACCTATAAAGTGCGAATAATTCTTATTTTTTTTTTGAATGAAACATGTGAATAGAAAAAAAGTTAAAGGGATCTCTAATTTATAAAAATTTAGTGAGGACAAAATTATAAATAAAATAAAACAAAAGTTAAGGAACTTATCAACTTTGGTCACATTGTGAAGTGCAGTGCATATACACCGTAGATTTAAAATAATAGTAATATTAGAAAATTTAGCTCATATTGTAAATAAAATTTATAATGACAATATTGTAAATTAATACTGCTCAACTTTAATATACGCGTCTTTGTTTCATATTTAACACAATATATAACATATGCTAAAAATTATATTAAACATGACATGTTATTGGGGATATTTTTTTTGGACAATGCTAAATATTTAGTATAGTATTAGCATGAGTTATAGTAATCCTATTAAAGAGTAGTGCTATAGAGAACTTTACGGTGCTAAGTATCACACGAGGTATTGGTTTTTCACTAAAAGATGGATTCATGTGAGATTTAGTGTAAGACCTAATATATTAATTTTATTTTCTAATGAAAAAGTGACATATCGTACCATAAGATACAACATAGAATTACTCAATACAGATGAAAGAGAAGTCACAAAATCTTGGGACTTGATTGTTGGACATTGATGCACCAATATACCAACCAATTTATCAATTCAATATGATACCCATCTTTCTAATTTTAGACACCATATGATCGATTCCCATTATATATAAACGCACTTTGAATGCGGCAGGAATTAAGTAATAATAGTAAGTATTTTTTTTCAATTTGTAATAAATAAAGGTCATTAGTTAAATCATATTTTTTTTTTAAAAAAAAAAACTCTCCAAATTTTTATTTTTTACTAATAATATGACAATAGTTATCTCGAAAATGAGGGTATTTTGGATGCAATTTGAAGTTTAACAACAAAAAGTGTAGAATAAACATGAATTTCACAACAAATAAACACGATTTTCCATTGAACAGTCAATGTTGCTTGATTTTGACCAAATTAACGAAGATAAGACATGTTATAAGAGTTTTGTTTGACTATATTGCACTGCATAGTAGAGTACAAAAGCATCATTTTTTCATAGTTCAATTATAATTTTATTTCTCTTTTATAAAAACTGTAGTTCTCTTTCTAATAGTATTTACATAAGCATTATAGATAGCTACGACGTACAAACAAATGCCATAAGATAATAAAATTCAAGTGTCTTTAATATCAGAGAAAAACATCATCTAAATTTATATATCATTCTATACAAACACTTGTCAATACAATAAGAAAAAAAAAATCAATAACATGAATATATCCAACTTGATAGTACTTCTTAATCGTCTAAGTTATGTAGTAATCTTGCTATTTTGTCCAAAAAGAAAATGGCGTTTATTCAAATCCAATCCAGTGCATGAAAAAACTTTTCTAGCATCTTTCGAGTTTCAACATTCTACAAAAATTTTCCACGAATATTTGAATATTTATGGATAATAATTAATATAAACCGTTCTCAACATTTGCAGGACCATTGTCTACTGTAATTTATAACTTTAGAATGTAGATAATGTTTTTTCTCTTGTCTCTCTATTTCTTTTTTTTTTAATTAGCAGGAGTCTTCTTATTTTTCTTCTCCAAATCCACCGGAGAGGAAGATCTTTTAGATCTCTCTGGTGAGGAGTTTCATATTTTTTTCGTTATATTTCTGAGTAATCGTTCTATTCAGATAGGTATAATTTCACACAGATTTAGATATGTGGTGGTTTTCAACTTTTTTTTTTTTTTGTTTTTGTCAATTTAGTCTGCTTAGATATATATATCTATAACATTTTTCAGAAATCTTATATTTTAGTCTTTTTAGTATAGTTATCATCCAAATATCATTTTTTACTCAAATCTAGATAGTATGGATAATGGTATATGCCCTCCAATGGATTTTAAATTCTAAGTGAGAGGCACCAACAATTGAGTAGAGGGTCTTAATGCGCAACTAAAGTAGAAAATTCTATTAAAGTACACAGTAACAATGATCCATATGAGTTTCCTTATTTTGGATCAATTTTTCAAGGATCCTAGAGCGCTAATTTCTTGTATTGATTTTAATTTATTTCTTACGAATATCTGCTTTGTTTCTGAATGTCCTTTGACGTGTCATGTACTCTTTTCTATTATTAAAGAAATTATTTTTCCTTAAACATTTCATGTACATAAAAAATCAATCATTGTTTCATGTACATAAAAAATCAATCATTATCAATTTTGTCATTCTTTTAAAATATGTGATGCAAAAATAGACAAAATTATAAATTATTTACAAAAGATTTTCATTCATTGAAAAATTCAAAGTTTCAAAATAACCCCAACTAAACCCCGGTTGAAAATTTTCGATCCTATAAAAAAACAAAAGAAAGGAGACAAGGTGGAGATAGGTGGCCATAGATACTCGACCATGGCCAAAACTTTTTGATCACTAGTCAAAATTTTTTGACCCAGTAAAAAATGACCAAGATTGCCAGTTGGACAAGTTCAACTTGTGATTAAAATATTTCAACCTCAGCGATGTTATCATAATTTGGATGACAGGATACAAGTGATGGTAATAATAGAAGCAGTTTGAGGTTTAATAGAGAATAATGTATTTTAATTTTTGTTGGGGAATGTAGTATTTTAGATATGTCGTGACCATTAACCGTTGCACTTGCATATGTAAATTGTGCAAGACACCAACCATGCTAACTTACATAACCCAGCTATGTTCTTAACTTTGATAGATAAGAGAGTATCTACTTCTCCGTTTCCACACTGGTCTCAGTTTCCATTACCGTAAAGATGAATCTCACGAATATGTGAAATTGAAACGAAACTATAAATAAAAGTGCTAGTGTCTTAAAAGATCTAAAACCTCCTATATTGATTTATTCTCTTTTTAATATACCATGGTTGGTGTCCTTACACCATTGTACGTGAAAAAGTGAGGACACTTGTTTTGCAACTTGCAAGGATACCAGCCCAGTAGCTGGCGACAAATTTATACTACTATTTAAACATGTGATTATAATTTACTAATATAACTTGTCAATACTAGACAGCTATATATATATATATATTTATGGAGCAATTATTTTGAAAGTATAAACTTTAATTAGTGACTAAGCAAAATGGACAAGAGCATTATTATTATATATACTCCTAAAATAAGGCTTTAGCATCCCAATGATTGAAAGAAGAAACCATAAATCTAAAGACAAAAGCAGGAGCCAATATTTTTTTGCACTGAGTTGTATTTGACATAACAATGCATCCTACTATTGGACACGAAAGAGACGCGAAAATGTTCACAATAGATGTATTTGTTAAAACAAATCAGATCCCGTTACCGTCAAGCTAGCCAACACAATTAACGCAAAATTTTAAGACATGAAAACAGATGCATAAGACATGAGTTAAGAGTCAGAGCAAATTATAAAATTAGCATACACTTAAACGCAAAATTATCTCATTTCAGATTAAGAGACATGCATTTCATTATAAAAGCCATGCACTTCTTTGAACATGCATAGCTCATCAACAACTTAAAACCAATGGCATTTTCTTCATTAGTCTCTCGTGTTTTTCTTCCTTTCAGTACTTCTTATTCTAGCCACTTGTTCAGATGCCGGCAAAATCGCCATCTACTGGGGTCAGAATGGAAATGAGGGCACTCTATCAGAGGCTTGTGCCACAGGAAACTATGACTACGTGAACATAGCTTTTCTACCCACATTTGGCGATGGCCGGACTCCAATGATGGACTTATCTGGCCATTGTGATGCTTATAGCAATGGCTGCACTGGCTTAAGCTCTGACATAAAAGCTTGTCAAGCCAAAGGCATCAAAGTAATGCTCTCTATCGGCAGAGAGGCGGGGAGCTACTCGCTCTCCTCTTCTTCCAACGCCAAACAAGTTGCGACTTACCTTTGGAACAACTTCTTAGGAGGGCACTCACCTTCTTGTCCACTCGGGCCAGCCGTTTTGGATGGAATTGACTTTGACATTGAAGGAGGATCAAACGACCACTGGGGTGACCTTGCGAAAAGCCTTAAGAAGTACAGCAAAAGAGGTAAGAGTAAGAAGGAGGTGTACTTAACTGCAGCCCCTCAATGTCCTTTCCCAGACGCTTGGATTGGAAAGGCTCTAAAAACAGGACTTTTCGACTATGTTTGTGTTCAATTCTACAACAACCCTCCTTGTCTGGGGATATATCTAACCTTGAAAATGCATGGAAACAATGAATTTCAGATATCCCAGCTGGCAAAATCTTCCTCGGGCTCCCGGCCTCGCCTCAAGCCGCCGGTAGCGGCTTCATTCCGGCTAATGTTCTTGTTTCCAAGGTACTCCCGGTGATTAAGGACTCTGAAAAGTATGGAGGAGTAATGCTTTGGTCCAATTACTATGATGACCAAACTGGATACAGTTCCGATATTAGGAGCCATGTCTAGTAGTATCTATGATTTGTTACTATTAGAAAACTAGTACTACTCTACCAACATTCTTGTCTATCTTTTGCTATCTTCTATGTATACCCTCACCACGTTGTATATGCATATTTACTTTCTGCTCCGTATCTTTTCTTTTCTTTTCTTTTTCAATATTTATTTTTTCCCTTTTGAAGCTTATGGCTAACTACTTTTAGGTGATTGCCAATTTAAATGAGTTGTCATTTATCAACAGCATATGCCTAATATGGACTAATGGACCCGATTATAGTGAAAAGTGAAGTAATAATGTGCTAATGTGCTTCATGGCCCTGAAGATTATCATGGTGTATGTCCTTGTTAAAACATTTAGGGAGTTTAGATTAGCACTGGCTGGACCTATAACGACGTGGGCCTGCCAGTAGATGATACAAACAACTTGTTTTGTACCTTTGTTTTCCTTTCTACCTAACGTGGAAATTTAGCACACACCTGTTGAAACTGTCAAAAACGGCGAATTGATCTGTTATTGTGTTTAAAATAAATTAAAAAGTCATCAACGAGTTTCCTGCCCAATCGTTAACTTTATATATTTAAAAGTATATAATCTGTTCGATAACAAGTTTTTAGTAGTTGTTATAGGTAGTAGTAGGTGATGCAAAAAAATTCTTTTCTAATTAAGGGTTAAATGCACAAAAATACACTTAATTATGCACTCTTTGTAATCTTAACCTTGTGTTTTGGATAATAGCAATTTGTACATTCAGATTTCAAAATTTAAAAAAATTTTACCCTCCACGCATGATTTAACGAATTTACCCCTCATTAACACTGAAACTAAATTAAAGCTTTGCTTATTCTTGTTTCCAAAAATATCAATTGTATTGAAAACTTGCTACGAGGGTATAAATTTTTTACGGCAAAACACAGAGTTTAAATTCCAGAAATTGCATATTTCATGGTATATTTTTGCATTTAGCCCTTTAATCAATGACTTGTCAAGAAAATGGAAATGTTAATTGGTCTTTGACCAGATCTTTGTCCTGAATGTAACTCCAAAATTCTGTATTTGACAAATGAAGTCTAAAGGAAAATGCAGGGAAGTGCACACCAAATTGGCCAAGTCATCTAGGAGGCTTAACATACTCGATTCTGAATAGTATGGTCATCATGTCAAGCCACAGGGTACCCCACCAAACATAAGTCGTTATGCAATTAAAGGCAATAAAGTCTCTTCACTAGCCAACTTGCGTAGTAGGGTCTCTCTTTAATTCAGGCTCGATGGCCAAAATTTTGGCCACTGATTGTTGGGTTCAATCGAAAAAATACCAATGACCAACATATTTCAGCAGCGAGTCATTATGCACAAACCATTCAAGTGGAAAAGTTTTAATATCTCAAATGCTGGTTGCGTTACTTAACAGCCATATTTCCCATTCCCATTTGAGTATCAGCAAAGAGACACATGTATTAGACAAAAGAACGGCAAGTAACACCTAGGATTGAGGTATTTGAGGATGTGGAAAACTGTGGTTTTCTAGCAAAGCCGTCTTCGTTAATCCGCAACCACTCGTAGAAAATCAAGTCTCAAACAAAACGACTTCTCAGCCACGCATTTTCATACAAAACGACAGTTAAAATGGGGTCTTACTTTCCTATAAAACGCATGCTTTTTAGCCAACACTAGAATCAACCAAGAAAAGATATCTACAATAGAAATGGCAGGAAAGTTGGCAATTTCACAAGCATTATTCTTCAGTTCAGTAATTCTAGCTCTATTGACTAAAACTGATGCAGGGGGAATTGCCATCTACTGGGGTCAGAATGGGAATGAGGGAACTCTGGCAGAAACTTGTGCAACTGGGAACTATGATTTTGTTAATATAGCTTTTCTTCCAACCTTTGGGAATGGCCAGACACCAATTATCAATCTCGCCGGCCATTGTGATCCATACACCAATGGCTGCACAGGATTAAGCTCCGACATAAAATCTTGTCAAGCAAAAGGGGTCAAGGTGATACTGTCTATTGGAGGAGGGGCGGGAAGCTACTACCTTACCTCTTCTGAGGATGCTAGACAAGTTGCAACTTACCTTTGGAACAATTTCTTGGGGGGAACTTCGTCTTCTCGCCCATTTGGTGATGCCGTTTTGGATGGGATTGATTTCGATATCGAAGGAGGAACCAACCAACATTGGGATGATCTTGCTAGGTATCTCTCTGGATACAGCAAGAAGGGCAAAAAAGTTTACTTAACTGCGGCTCCTCAATGCCCTTTTCCTGATGCTTGGGTTGGGGGTGCCCTTAAGACAGGCCTTTTTGACTATGTTTGGGTTCAGTTTTACAACAATCCTCCTTGCCAGTACTCTGGGGACATAAGCAATCTTGAAAGTGCTTGGAAACAGTGGATTTCAGATATTCCTGCCACCAAGATTTTCTTAGGACTACCTGCAGCTCCCGCAGCTGCTGGAAGTGGCTTTATTCCCGTGGATGACCTTACTTCTAAAGTTCTTCCGGCAATTAAAGGTTCTTCCAAGTATGGAGGAGTTATGTTATGGTCCAAGTACTATGATGATCAAACTGGATATAGTTCTTCCATAAAGAGCCATGTCTAGTAGTCTAAATTTACTCTCTCATGGTCGTGTATGGGATTGTATTTCTTCTACATGTATTTATTATAATGTAAAAGTATTTGCAGAGTTACGAACTCTCGTTACATATAATTAATTGTCTACCTTCATCATCTTCTCTTTTCGAAAATCTTTTAGGACTAAGCTTCCAATCCTCTGTTTCGGTACACACAAGACAATCATAGTTGGATAGATTTCTAGCATATAGTAAATGATGGTTTGAAAATTCAAATACCAACAGAAGGAAGTAATGCACAAGAAAGTGTGTATGAAGTACTTTCCATCTCATTGATCAGTGATCTCTACATAAATCAAACCAAAGAAGAGGAATAAACATTAATACATAGAAATGAAATCTGTTCTAGTGAAAGATTTCTATTAAACTCAACTTGAAAGTATATATGAAAAAGATGATAACGTGGTCAAAACCGCAAGAAAAGACCGTCATCATTTGAAGTTGTCAACTTATTAACCGAAAAGTAATAATCAAAAGCGAAAGAATAAAAAGATCTTGAAGAGCCTCCAAAATACTCTTCAGCCATGAGTATTAACAGCTTCCCAAACCAAGTTCTTGGGGACAGGGTTGGTAAGATCGCGAGCTTGAAGGGCAGCAGTCCTGAGAGTCCTAATGGTGGAAACATTGGCATCCCAAAAGGATAAGCTCCTATAAGGCAGATTATGCTTCTTGCAAAGGTCCCTCACAATAGGAGAAATCTTCCTCAGTTGGCAACGCGGCATGCGAGGGAACAAATGATGCTCAAGCTGAAACTGCAACCCTCCATAGAACCAATCCATCCAAGGTGAGCATGAAATATCTAAAGTCCCACTTGTCTGCTTCTCAAACCAATCATTCCCACCCGGGTGGCCGAGATAAACATCTGCAGAGAAATGGTTCAAACAGAATTGAATGTGCTGAACTGATGTCACTGCAAAGCTCACAAGCACAAACATCACCCTCTCCGGCCAATTGGGTAGACAGGAAACAAGGAGGGGAAACCAAGTCCAGAACACAAGTGTTCCCATTATGTTCAAAGCTCTGTTCGGGATAGGCCTTTTTGAGACCAATAGTAACAACGTCTGTACAAACAAGTTAACCCTGGCTACACACATAACTGGATAAAATGTCAGATGCTGGTAACTGACCATGAATCTAGAAAATGCATCAAACTTCAACTTCCTTCCATAAAAGCATGATGTAATGGAATGAAATAGTTGCGACGACACGGCGAAGACCGGAATGTGTTGAAGATCTGGATCATAATCAAGGCTGTTGCAGGCAATATGATGGGCATTATGAGTCCATTTCCACCAAGCAATGCTGATCCCAGTAAGGCAGTTCCCAGCCAAAATCTGAGCAAATTTGTTACATCCAGGGCTTATCATGACCTGGTAATGCCCAGAATCATGACCAACATAAGCGCTTTGAATCCACAGAAACCCCAATAAGACAGCACAACCCAAATGGACCAAAACACTCTCAGATTTCAAAACACCATAAACAACCATGAATAGCATTATAGCAACACATGTGAGAGAGTACAAGATCCCATGACCTTTCTTTTCAAACAACCCAAGTTTAGTAAACTCATTTGCAAGTCTCCTAAAATCCCTGGAAATCTCAGAGACCTTAAAATCTTTGATATAATAACCAGTGAAAAACTTGTCAAGATATTTCCAAGCAGTGCCAGGATGGTATGCAATAAAGGCATCAGTAACATCCTGGCCAGCCAAACTAAGGAGAGGAGCATCCCCACCGGGGTGATCCTTAACCCAATCTGAGATATTGTAAACCTTACCCTGAATAGAGATCCACAGATCCCCGGCCTTGTTGTGCTCCTTAAGCTCCTCAGCAGTAATGTACTTCTGGCCTTCCATTCTGTAAACAAACAATAGCCCAGTAATCCCAGAAACCAAAACTCAAAAATGAGAACAATAAGCAAGAAAAAGAGATCCACAGAGAGATATGAAACTGAAAAATGGCCCCGAACAAATCAAACCAAGAACCCCCTTTTGAGAAAATAACACTCCTTTTGGTTTATGGGGATACGGGGTTTCTTTTTTTCTTTTCTCCTTATTTCTCTTTAGAAAAACAACCCCATTTACGGGGGTGTTTTCTTATATATATGAGTTGGGGTTTTTGGAAGTTTTTTCTCTCTCAAAGTTGGATACTTTTTCTTGTTTGGATTCTGGTTTCTAAGAGAGAGTGTTTCTTTGGTTTTAAAGAGGTTTGTTTTGTATGTTACAACGTAATACGAAGGAGAGGTGAAGGAGAGGTTGAGTTTTGTGTTAACAGCGAAGCACGCGGTTAAGCCGTATATGTGCTGGGAAAGACCTAGTTTCACAGGCGGGTCACTCAACGTGTACGTTTTTGTGGGACCCCAAAATAAGAACACGAGTACACGACTTTAGAGGAAGAATATTGATCTGAAAATTGACAACATTGCTTTTTTTTTTTAATACTCCCTTCTTTAGTATAATTACATTTATACCCGCAATTTCTATCAGAATTAGAAACCCTCTTGAAATACAAAAAATTAACGGACACACCCTCTTACTAATTGAATATGACCATCAAAATTTTATTTAATTACGAATTAAAGTGATTCAGTTGAAATGATAAAATAGTGAAATGGTGAAAATTATAGTGGTGATTTAGTCATTTTAAAGTAACATGGGGTGTAACTGTAATATATATTTGGTTTAGGGGGTATTACTATAAATTTTGCTTAAAATGTGGGGTCTCAATGTAATTTCTCCTTTTTCGTTTTGTATTGGTTAGTTTAGTAACTTTCTTGTTAGATATTTTGGGCTAGCGTGATGGGTCTCACGTGACTTGATCTAAACTGGCGCGCTGATAAAGAAAATAATAATAATTTAGTATTCAAGTTGTCAGCCATCACCACTTTTTTAATTATTTCCTTTTTTCTTTTGTCTCAAAAATAATTATTCTCCAAGTGGAAAATATCCCCCCTTTTGCTATTTATTTCATTGAAGTCGGTGTAGGTAGGATCGTTTTCCCGTCATTCATTCTACCGGTTTTCAAGGTAGCCAGATTATCTATAATTTACGTTGAATTGATTTACTTGAAATAATTAAAATTTTCTGAATAGATAATAAAAATGTACTTAATATTTAAACAATATCCACTTAGAGAATAGAAAGGTGATTTAAATTGCTAAAACCAATAACTTTTCATTAAATTCAATCAAACCAAACTACTAAACCGTGTAAGATCTTAAAACTAGAACTAAAAAGCCCCATTAAAGTAAAGAATCACCACTTTCAAATTCTTATCTTTATTTGAAAAGGTCAGCCGTTTTCTTAGTGATCTATTTGTTTTGCTTTAATGGAAAGGCTAAAGGAAATTATGCGTCTTTTTCCCCAAAAAGTGTTTATATTGTAAATAACGGTTTTAATTTATCTTCTAGGCAATTTCTTTTCTTTACAATATGGTTTTTATTCTTTATCTTTTGACTTTGTTGCGTAATATGTATATTTAAATGCGTAGAAATCTTTTTGACTTAAGTTAAAAGAAGAGTCACTCTTTTATTTTCTTCTCCAACACTTAAGCACGTTCTAATTCTTGGATTTGAAACCACGTTTTGCCAATTACCTAATCAACAAAACTATCAATGCCTTAATTGGAAAATTCGGAGCTGTTGGAGAATTGATTAATAGTCCGTAAAATAGAATGTTCAAACTATTTAATGTTTTTAAAAAATAAAACAAATAAATTTGCCTTTAAAGGGAAGATAAAAAAACAAAACAGAAAAACAAAACAACAAAAAATAGCCTCTTTTTTCAGTTCCAATAGACATTGTACGCTCCATATTTTCTCTGATACTGCTGCTTCCTAGTCAGAGTCGCGTCACACCAACCTTCACAACCGTGAAACTTAGATACGTGTCACGTGAGCTTCAGGCCCTTGGTTTTCCTCATTTTTCTGTTTTATTTTATTTTTATTAATTTTTTTAAAAAAATGTTTTCACTTCGGTTAACGTTGTTTGTAAGCTTACAATTAAACGGGCTTCCGCTAATGTTGTGGGCTGATCTACAATAAAGCCCATTTACACCGTGATCTTTCTTGGGCGTCTACAGTAAAGCCCATTTACATCGTGACTGGCCGGGATCTGATACCGAGAAATTTATGCTTAGTACCCGTTTTTAAAACTGTTTTCATAAATACCAGTTTCAAATTTTTATTTCAAAAATACCCATTTTATGGTCCCCATTTCATATAAAAAATATGAATGATCCACATTTACAATATAAATTTTATCTATGAGGTACACATTTTGTGTATAAAATATGAACAAAATATATTTTAAAATATGTACTAATTTTAGTGTTATTTTTAATCATGAAATGTAAACCAATGTGTAGTATCAAATGATATCATGGTAGTCTATATTTCTCCAAAAAAAAAAAAAGTATAAAAACGGGTATTTATGGAAAAAAAAATAAGAAACGAGTAATTATGAAAATATAGTTTTAAAAATAGGTATTCATGAACTTTTCCCATTAATTCCAGGGAAATGGGCCAGGGTATTTTTATATATAGTAATTTCTAAGAAAACTAGAGTTTGATAGCAGTCATTTTAATGGACGGAACGGAACGAGATCGTTTACTGTTAAAATGAGATTATATGACTATTCATTTTTCTTTTTTGAAAGGATTATGACCAGTCATTTTTAATTAATATGTTATGGGGAATTACAGTAAGTTTCCTTTCTTTACACTTTTCAAAAATAAATATCAAATTTTCTCATTTAATAGCTAAATAATTGAGAATATGCATTCTTAAACTTTGTATATTTGCTTATATACTAATTTTAATTTGCATATTAAGTTAGTTTTCATAATGGATACATCATATTTTCCAATTGATATATCCACTGATAAACTGGTTACAACATTTATAAAATGGACATTTATTTAAAATGAGCCAAAAATTTTGATATTTACTTGGTCATGGTTTGATTAGAAAATATAGTCAGAGGAAGTATGTGTGGGGCAATTAGGCATATATTGATACTGACTCAGAATTTGTTAACTACTATTCTATATAAAAAAAAATGATTACTCCGAAAAAAATATTTTGTAGAATAATATTAAGAAAAGTGCTTCTATTGTCACCCTCTTTAATTATTGATGAAAACATAAACCTTATAAAAATGACATAAATGACCATGAAAAATATTTAAAAACTATAGTACTTTTTCTCAAATAGACTCCACTTTCTTCGCACACCCCTACTCCAACATATTGGACAAAAATCAGTCATCCCTTCAAAAATTCTAAGGGGATCAAGATATTTCAAGTTTATTTATTTATTATTTTTTTTAATAAAGTGAGATTTAACTAATCACCTTAACTTATTACAAATTAAAAGAAAATACCTACTATTATTACCCACCCTACTTGATTAGGAATAATAAGCTTTCACGTCTACTTCCGATGTGACTTGAACCTAGGACTAAGATCTTAAATAATGGATGCTTTTATCACTTGAGCCAACTCATTTCGTCAATCAAGATCTTTCAAGTTAGATAGTCATGATCAACATATTGTGAATCCTAAATATCAACAATTTTGATTAGTTGAGTCTTTCTGAAGAATCCTAAAAAATAAATTAGGAACTGAGATCTTTGCCACTCAAAAACCCTAAAAAAATAACTTCTCTCCTTTAAAAAACCCTAAAAATAAATCAAGAACTTCAAAAGGTTTGAGATCTTTCTCACAATAATCCTAAAAAATCACCGAGGAACTTCTTAAAAGGGTAGGAGATCTCTATCTTAAGATCCCTATAAGTTAAGTAAATAAAAAAAAAAGCCAAAATGGGTGAGAGATCTTCAAAACTAGTGTTGAGCTAGAGAGAGAGAGGTGGCCCAATGGACCGCATCATGTATGCTCGGTCGAAATATATGCAACGTCGTTTGTCAAAAGCTGCAAATAGGTCTACATAAAATAACGGATCAGATGAGACAGTGGACAACCTTTTTTCTTTTAATATGAATGGAAAAGTAACTTGCATTCATCTCAACCTATACAAATTACATATATACGTGTATACAATATTGGAGTAATCTAAGTATTGTTTAGTTGAGACCATGAATCTTAAGTAATTTTACAGGACATACAGCCCATTTTGCTGGCGCTTAGCCCTAGGGCTCCGATATTAACAGGTCAATACAGCCCATAAAACTAATAATTACGACTAAAGTCCAGCAGATGTCTTTGTCAACCCAGATAGTATTCAACAGTGTACACATCGCAGACGGATATAGAGCTTTAGCTGGATCTTTACTCAACCATGGCATGACATTACCAAAATTTTGATGCACTTTTAGCAACACTAAGTTCCTTCTGAGGATGAAGAGGATGGAGTTTCAAAAAATGTTGGTTTTGGGGTCGATGGGCAGCCAAGAGATTGGATTATATCCTCCACACCCAGTACCTTGAACTTTGGAGGTGAATTCAAAGCAATGTTATGAACGCGATGTTCGAAAATCTTCCCTTTCTTGTCAAGTTTGTATGCAGAGGTGCCATCAAATCGACCACGACTCTCCCAAGGAACTCGTGGGATACCATGAACAGTCCAGCGAACCATTATAACGTTCTCCATAGGCTGCCACACGCTACTGATGTCAACCCACAAGGCCTTGAAAAACATTTTGCCATGGAAACGTAGTGCCCAGAAGATAGACTTGTAGTTGTCAATACCCATAAAAGTATTAAGAGGATCTCTAAACACAATATCATCCCTATCCAGAATAGAGAGCAAAAGAATAAGAATGACTTTCAACAAAATTCATTTAATATTTCAGGTTTTGCTAGAAGCAAAAGAAACATATGCCACAAAGATTTATGTAGATATCATTCTCTTGAAACAAATAACAATTACAATGCAGAATTTGTAAAATAAAAAATCACCCATGAGAAACCTAACATCACCCCTTTTTTTTTCTTTTTAATCTTTTTTTTTTTTGAACTTTTACTGTGAAATTTATACATAAACTGCCTAATTAGGATTCGAACCCCTTCCCTCCGATACAATCACACACTCCCAAGAATTCTAGGCCAATTGAGCCTAACCTCAATTGGCAAACCTAACATCACCTTAAAACTTCAACAAAACCAAACTGTAGCAACCTAGTGGTTTATAATTGTTACCACGAGTTTTACTATGACATATCACACATATATGTGACAGTGGTTACAGACTTAAACAGTCTGTAAACTAACTGCCTGGTATTCAGGGATGACAGTTTGAACAGGCTCTAACTGCCTCTTTACAGTAACAGAGCGAATACATAGGCTTTGACTAACGGCTTAACTAACTCCAGTGTTCTTAAATCTTCTAGATGTATGAGCTGGTGGAGATTATTGATCTTATATATCTTAACACTGAGAAGGTATAAAAAAAGTAACATTTTTCAAAATGGAATATTTGGACTTGTGATGAAAATTTGTGTTGCGTCAATTTGATAAAATGAAATGGAGGAATTAAAACTTTCGAATGTTGGTGATCCTGAATCTACAAGCATTTTTTACTTTTTATTTGAGAAATGGGAATGTCGATGACATTATTTCTTTCATCCCTGTATCGCTGTCTATATGGAATGGAGGCTTAAGTGTAGTAATACTTTTAAGAAATTGAATGGATTTGGTCTTCTTAGAATAATAGAATATGTCTCAATTTGAATATGGCTCTATTATGTTGTTTTCGTGGACTGTAACTTGTTCTATTGTTGGGAATATGTTAAACACCATTGCCTTGATCATCAATCTTTCCATACTCGCACTCTCATATATGCTGCATACACATAGTTAATACACAGCTCTCTCCATATAAGTTAAACGCCTCCTAGACACTTTGTATTCATAACGAGAAAAGGAATGGGTTACTAGATAAGTCAAGAATGCAGGTTCCTCAGTTTATGTAACTTTGATCAGGAAATGCATACTTCATTTTCAATGCATGTGAATATTGTTAGTTCTGAGTTTTTGCTTTTTACCAAGATGATAACGACAGCTGCAGATTCTTTCGCTCTAGTAAGTTTTCTCTCCTCTGTTTCACACTTTCTCCGGTTTTCTTTGCATCCAAACATATTCCTATTTCTCGGCCATGCCTAATCTATCAAATTGAAATCTACGAATTTCTTAACACGAATTAAAAAAAAATTAAAATTATAGTATTCGATCAATGTATTGTAATTCTCACAGCGTAAATGCAAAATGAACAAATTGAAACACCAAAGGAGAATTTAGGAAAAAAGAAAAGACCTGTAAATATCGAAGCTGAGCTCTCTGTAGAAGAGCTCAGGAAATTCCTCTCTGAGAGTGCGTATAGCATACCCCATGTTCACATAGTAATTCTGCTTGTCTTCTTCTTCTTTGCTCGGCTTCGAACCTTGCTTCTTCACAGGAGCCGAAAACTGTCCGTACAGCCTCACATTCTGATGATCACCTTCCGAAACCCTAACCTCACACTCTTCGACTCTGGCGCGAACAGTGACCCTAGAATTGAACCCGAACCTCTTATCGTTCGTAAAGATTTTCATGGCTTTGTGCTTTGCAGGGATGGGGTTGGGATTGAGGTAACAGAAGACCCTGGAAATTTCCGGCGAATGGAAGAGAAGGGCCATGAGAAGATTTCACAGCGTTTCAGTGAGAATTTTAGGGTTTAGGAAAGGTGGGAGAGTGCCATATTTTCTCGGGAAAATGGGGGAGGGGAGGGAAAAAAAAAAAAAAAAAGCTTAGTTTCTTGGCTGGCGAGAAAACAAAGATGGTGAAGAGAAAAATCTGTTTGGATAATATCAAGTAATGGTTTTTGGATAATTGAACTTATCGGTAATTAAGATATGGAAGAAAAAATATGATTGGCTGAGCGGCGGTGCACACGAGCAAGGATATACATCAATACACATTATAATGTTCATCATAATGTTGGATGGTGTTGATAAAAACAACCGATCAATAATCATTATTTTAAGAGAAGGCTTTGCTCCATTTTTCTTTTCCTAGGAAATAAAATTGCTAAACATGACCAACACAAATTCTGCATAAAAGTCTATTGTGAGAGAAGCAGCCCTCAATTTTTTTTTTTCCCCCAATGACATATAAATTTACTTATTATAATAATCAATTAAAAATAAAAATCGAACGACAACTAAATCATTACATATTCTACCTCAAAAAAAAAAAAATAATAACAAATCATTGCATAAACCATACTACAAAATCATTGAATTCAACCAACATCCAAAAAGGGGAAAAAAAATCTATATAAAAAATATAGGTAGCGTGCACAAGCAAATCTACATATTATACAAATAAAGCTTTATTAGTAAAGCATTTTTTTCGTTATTCAAATCATCATTTATCGTTCAAGTTGACTCTTTTAATTGATAAGTTATTTGGTAATACAATTCTCTTATATATTTTTTTAGAATATATTTCTCTCATATTTGAGTATTAGAATGTTCAAATTTGAAAGAATACTAGCCAAAAAAAAAAAAGCAGGGTTTTCTTGAGGTTTACCTTTAAAAATAAAAAATATTATAGAGATGCGGTATATGGAAAAAGTATTAGTTTCCGTACCGCATACCGTTGATATTTTCAAAAAAGTGTGAAAGTGAAAATCCGGTGGTGTTATTGTAAATAAGTCATCCTTTTAACAACAACTTTTCGTCACAAGTTCGATACCCAGCTAACAAACATCACTTTTTAGTTTTTTTCTTTTTCATTTTTAAATTTTCTCTCTTTTTTTTTTTTAAATTTTTTTTCTCTCATCAATCGTAATCCTCCTTTTTTTTTTTTTTTTTTTTCATTTGTTAAAATTGTTTCTCTTTTTTCATTTTTAATTTTTTTTTCCATTCCACTTTTTTAAAGATTTTTTTTTAATTTCCTTTTTCCATTTCACCTTTTTTTAGAAAGAAATAGTGATTTAAGTTTCCTTTTTTTCCTTACTTTTTCTCCTTTTAATAATTTTTTTTCGTTTCAACTTAAAAAAAAAAAAAGAATACTAACTCTCTTTTCTTTCTTTTTTTTTTTCCTGATTACTTTTTTATTGATTATAAGACGGAGTATCAATGTTGCTTCTATTCTTATTTTATCTATTTAATTTTTTTCCTTTTAAAAAAAATAAAAGAACACTAATTCTCTCTTTTCCCTTTTTTTTATGATTACTTTTTACTGATTTCTCTAGTTACTAGTTACAAATTACAAAACTAGTTACCAATATCAATATGGTAACTAATTACCATTTCTGATTTCTGGTTTATTTGATTATTAGCTTCTCGCTTACTAGTTTCAAATAGGTAACTAATTACAAAGATCAACAATTTACTGATTGATTACTAGTTACTAATTACTATAATTAGTAGTTACCAATCTGGTTTTCGTACAATACCAATAAGATTACTAGTTTCTATTTACAAAACTAGTTACTATTGACTGCTTACAAGACTTATTACTCGTTACCAACAACCAATCTTAGTACTAGTTTCCAAATAGATAGTTAATTATAAGACTAGTGATTGGTGTTTCTAGATTGATTACTAATAATCAATAACTAAGTTAGTTATCAGTTAACAATTTGATTACTAGTTTCCATACAAGACTATTCTAGTGTCAAATTAGATATTTATTATTTGTTACTAGTCTTATGACCGATAACAAATCTGGTCCCTACTAACCAACTTGACTATTATTAAGTGGTTACCCATTCTATATAGGTTATCTGTTATAAACAATTTGGTCACCAATACTTATTTGATTACTAGTTTCTACGTTGGTAACCAATTTGGATTCTAGTTTTTAGTTTCCAATTAAGTATTAGCTTCTTATAACCAATTTGGATTCTAGTTTTTAGTTTCCAATTAAGTATTAGCTTCTTATAATGACTTAATAAAACTAGTAACTATTTAAGTTTTTGGTTATTGGTTTCCTATAACTATGATTATTGGTTACTAGTTTCTGTTTTCTCTATGGTTACCAGTTATCGGTTACCATATAAGTAACTAATTACATTACATAACAAATATTTTTATAATTATTGGTTACTAGTTATTATGATCATCAATACCAATCTCTATGGTTACCAGTTATCGGTTACCATATAAATCACCAATTACATTACATAACAAATATTTTTATAGTTATTGGTTACTAGTTATTATGATCATCAATACCAATCTAGTTACTAGTTTCCATATTATTCTAATAAGGTTACTAGTTTCTATTTAAAGACTAGTTACTATTGACCACTTACAAGCCTTGTTACTTGTTACTTGTAACTAAATCTTGTTAATAGTTTCCAAATGGGTGGTCAATTATAAGACTAGTGAATGGTGTTTCTAGATTGATCACTAATTATCAATAACTAATCTAATTACTATTTACTAATTTAGTTACTAGTTTCTATACAAGACCAATCTAGTATCAAAATAGATATTTATTACTAGTTAATAATCTTGTAACCAGTAACAAATCTGATTATTACTAACCAACTTGGCTATTGTAAAGTGGTTACTGGTTTGACACAAGTTATCTATCATAACCAATTTGGTCACCAGTACCAATCTGATTGCTAGTTTCTACATTAGTAACTAATTTGGATTCTAGGTTCTAGTTTCTAGTTTCCAATTAAGTATTGGATTCTTATAGTTACTTGGCAAAACTAGTAAACATTTAGGTTTCTAGTTACTAGTTTCCTATAACAATCATAATTGGCTATTGGTTTCTATTTTCTCTCTTGGTTCCTGGTTATAGGCTACCACATTAGTAATCAATCACATTACATCACAAATATTTTTATATTTACTGGTTAACAAGATTGGTTACCACATTAGTAGTATTACTAGTTACCATATTATGTTACGTATATAATCAGATAACATTATTACAAGCACCAACACTAACAAGTATGCATATTGTAAAATAATAAATTATTGAAATAATAAAGAAGCATATCATTTCAGTAAAAACTCAGAAAAATGTTGAACAAGACCAAATCAATTTCATTACAATTTGGATAAGAACGTAAGAAGGTATCTACTTGTCTTTATATCTAACTCTATCAAAGTAAGTCTAAACTAACACAAAAATTAAAATCGCATACTTAAGAGAGATTCCTCAATTGAGATGAAACAATTCTAGCTTAATATGGAACACTTCTACGTTGGAAAACGAAATGACATTCAATCTTTATCTTAACTAGTCGTAATTTATCTATATTTTACCTAAAATTATTGCTGCATTTAAAATTTTATAGCAATAAAATTCTCTATCACTAGAACGAAACCATATGACAATTGTTTCAAAAGAAAAAAAAATCAAATTATTGAACTTGATTCTATGCAAATATTGGGGTATTGAGTGGAGCAGTACTTTTCATCAGAGTAGAAGATCTAAAAATCACATCAATCCAAGTTAAAATCTTGGTCAGTTCTTCCACTACAAAATCCTTGTCAGTTCTCTTGAAAAAATTTACCAAACAAGCAACATTCAGCTCCAATACCTATCAAGACAAAGCCAAACAACCATAAATTTGTACCATTCCCAAAATTAACAAAATTAGAGAAAAGAGAGTAAGAAACTATGGAAGAGAAACTTTCTATGAACTCCAACTGTGCATAGAAGGCCATTTTTTTTTCATAATTTTCTAAAAAAGAAAAAACTGAAGCAACATGAATAAACCATAGGGGTATTTAGGGGGATCCAGGCTTATATAATAAACAATTGAAAAATCCCGGGTCACAGATTATTACAAACTGGTATTTTTAAAAGCAAAGTCCCAATTCCAAAATTACAGAACAACCGATATTGAAGGTCTAGAAACTCAGACTATACCAAGAGACTCGACGATGACAGCGAGTCCATGACGCACTGTTCTGGTGACAGCAACTCCATTTTTATCGTCTCCGGTGATGACGAGTCTTGATTCAGACTCCCTAGATAACCGAAAGAATCCAAATTCAAGTCGCAGTGTTCATATTTGATTGAAATTAGCTAGAGAATGGAGTTCATATCAAGTAGGCAGTGAGTCCGAATTCGATTCCAACTACATCGATTATCAAACGAGATCAGATTCAACCTAAATCGAGTCCCAATTCTAGTCCAGTTACCTGGAGAATCAATCGTATCAAATTTGATTCCAGGTACCTAGACTATCGATCGACTAGTTATCAGGTTCTGTGAGTAGCATTCCTTATAGATTTAATTTGATGCAATATTAATGATTCTAATTTGAATTCAAGTAGTCTCACAAGATACGTGGTATTATGCACTTTAATCGAATTTATATGTTTTAACTAGTATATTTTTTAGAAAATTTTCATCATCATATTAGTTTATTATTATTTTTTTAGGTAGCCTGTCAATATATATTCTGGTAACCTAAGAAGATATTTGAAGCAAAAATTATGATAATCATAAGTTTTTAATTTCTTTATGCAGAAATAGATTCTGAAACAGTTTTTGTGCATTATGATGGAATATGGGATGAAAGTGAAAATTATGTTGAATTTAAGATGATTAGAATTCTACTACCAATTGGATGCACTTTTTCAAAATTGCTAGAGTTAATATTTTCAGAGCTACACCTGAACGTATCAGTCTATAATGTAAAAATTGAGTATCAGCTCATGCAAGGTTTTCCCCCAATAAAGATTGATAGTAATAATTCTACTCAATTTTATTTGGAGTTGAAAAAAAGGATAAATCACTCACTAGCTACCCACTGTGCCTTACCAACATGGGATTTTCAGTGGCTGCAAAAAATGGAAGAGAAACGGGAGTCGATACTGCAAGTAGTGAAAGTAGTTACCATACTAATTCAGGATCTTCGATGGCTACAAAAAGTGAAAGAGAAATGGAAGTGGATACTGTAAATAGTAAGAACAGTTACCTTTTCAAACCAGGCTCTTCAATGGCTCCAAAAAGAGGAAGAAAAATGGGAGTGGACACTGGAAGTAATAGGAATGGTTACCTTATCATTCTTGCAAAAAGAAGAAGAGAAATGAGAGTGGATACTACAAGTAGCGGGAGCAGTCACCTTACTATTCCAAGCTCTTCAATGGCTGCAAAATATCTAGGGGACATGGTAGTGGCTACTAAAAGTAGTGGCTATGGTTACCTTATTATTCTGGGATTTTCAATGGCTGCAAAACATGAAGGAAAAATGGCTGTGGATACTACAAGTAGCAGGAGCGGTTACCTTACCATTCCAGGATTTTCAATGGCCGCAAAACATGTGAGAGAAATGGTATTGGCTACTGCAAGTAGCAATTGTGATTACTTGCAATTCCAAGCTCTTTAATGGCTCCACAACCGGATGGTGAAATGATTGTAGATACTACAAGCAGTGTTTTGGAAGGTGAGTCAACTAACTTTAGTGAAGATGATGAGTTGCCAAACTATATTAAAGCTGCTAATCAATTTTTAGCTTTTATTTTCTAGCATTCAAAAGTTGAAGAAGGAAAAAACATTGAAGAAATAGAATCTAAAGTGATCACAGATAAAAATACAGTAGTTGTTGAAGAAGGATAAGTCTACAAGAATAAGAAATTGCTAAAATTTGTGATGAGCTTATATTCATTTAGAGAGCATTTTCAGCATAAAGTGCTTCGCTCATGCCCCAAAGAGTTCGTGCTTGGTTGCTTGGATCCAAATTGCAAATGGTATTTCTGATCTTCAAAGAATATGACTACTAATATGTTCATTGTGAGAAAGTTCTATAATATTCATACATGCTTGTTGAATATAATGACGTGAGACCATCGACAAGCTAGTAGTGTAGTAGTTGGAGACTGCATAATGAAGAAATACTTGAGTACATGAAAAGGCACTTGAAATAGTGAGAGGGAATCCTATAAAGTCTTATCAAGAACTACCCAGGTATCTGTTTTGGTTAAAGACCATGAATCTAGGATCCTTAACTGAGTTAGAGACAACCAATGAAGGTTACTTCAAATATCTGTTTATTGCTCTAGAAGCGTTAATAACAGGATGGGAACACTGTAAACTAGTCACTGTTGTGGATGGCACTTTTCTGAGGAACTCATTTAGTGGGATACTACTGACTGCTTGTACTAAAGATGCAAATGAAAATATTTTTCCACTTGCTTTTGGAGTTGCTGATTTTGAAAACAATGCGTCGTGGATATGGTTTTTTACAAAGTTAAGACAGGCTTATGGAGCTCGTGAAAATTTGGCTATAATATTTGATCGGCATGACAGTATAGCAAAGGCAGTCAAAATTGTGTATCCAGATTCTACTCATGGCTTATGTGTATTTCACTTGCTGAACAACTAAAGCTAAAATTCAAGAGAAAAGTAAGACTAATCAAAGAACCTTTCAATAAAGCTGCAACTGCCTACATTATTCAAGAGTTTGAGTACTATATGGACGAATTAGATAGGGTTGATAACCGAATCAGACCTTACCTGATTAAAGTAGGGTTTGAAAGATGGGCAAGATTATTTTCCTGCAATAACAGGTATTCTATAATGACTTCTAACATAGCTGAGTCCATGAATTCTGTAAATAATGTAGCTAGAGGATTGCCAGTAGCCACTTTGGTAGAGAGCCTAAGAAGTTTAATACAAAGATTTTTTTGAGAACACACAAATGAAGCTCAAGTAACAATCACAAAACTGGCTACGAAACTAGATCAAGTATTGAGGACAAATTACGTTGCATCTTCAAAAATGAAGGTATGTCTAATACTGATGAATTAACAGCTTTATCTCTAGGTAACCTTTATGGTTACTACTAGTATCCTAAACATATAAAGTGTCTTTTATTATATTTAAAAAAAATAGTACAGTAGGTACCTAATAAGAATATTTACAGACAACAAAATCTCATTTTTATATTTTAAAGTTACTGATCTAGAAGTATCTAAATGAGCTACTATGAGTTTCAAAGAATATTGAAATACTAGTAACCTAACAGGATACTCAGAGTTACTGAATAACTATAAAAATGTAAACTTAATTTTGAATCAGTATTTGAATATTTAAATCCTTATTGAATTAAACTCATGCTCTCTAGTATCTTGTGTGGATACCTAAATTATATGTGTCCATGAATCTATTAAATTGAATGATAGAAAGTAACTAAATGAGATACTTTGAGTTTTTAAGTATGTTTAGATACTAGTAACCTAATACAGTACTATGAGTATAATTTAATTTGGAAAGTATTCTAAAATATTTTCTTCATACGAATTTCAGGTGCATCCAGCAAACCAAGTAATATTCAATGTTCTTGATGAGACCGAATCATTCATAGTGAATATGCAAGATAGGAAATGCACTTGTAAGCATTTTGATATGGATGAAATGCCTTGCTCACATGCAATGGCTGCAATTAGGCACCGCCATTTGAATTACTATAACTATTGCTCAAAATACTACTTCAAGGACACAATACTTGCTACATATAGTGGGGTAATCTATCCGCTTGGCAGTCCAACGACATGGGAAATATCAGAGGAAGTCAAGATGAGAATAGTGAAAGCACCAGAAGGAAAATGCAAATTAGGAAGACCTAAATAGAAAAGAATAAAATCGAAGGGGGAAAAGCAGGTCCACAACAAGTGTGAGAGGTGTAAGCAATATGGCCATAACAGAAAAACATACAGAAATCCTCAAATTTTGCAGGAGAAAATACCAAAAGAAAAGTAAATAAAGTGGTTACTTGTGGTAACCAATCCCAAAAGACCAAGCAACAATGATTGAATCTCATACATTTTTAAATTCATTATTTTTGTAAAATTTGTATTTTTTTGAGGAAATTAGATATGATTTGAATAAGAAACATAGAAATTGGCAAAGGAGAATTCATTTTTCTCCAAATATTTTTCTGTTTTTAAACAAGTAACCAGTCATGATATCTAAAGTATTCTTTGTAGATTCAATTTGTGATATTCACTATATCTATTGTATTATTAACTAAAAAACGTAAATTACAAAGGAAAAGTAGCCTTACAGATTACCATAAGCTAAAAAAGGAAAAAAAATCTTATGGAATTATTTTTATAACTTTTAAGAGAGGTAACCAGACAAGTTATCTCAAGTAACCATCTATATAAAATTGCATTATTATTTACTTGCCACAATATCTAATGCATAAACATAGTATCAAATAAAAATACTCATCAGAACAAAATTGGGTAAGCAACTAGAAATACCATTGGGATATTATAATAGTCAAATCTGTTCAAATACAATATCTATGTTAACAAAAGGAAATGAAATACAAACATAAAGTTTGATAACTGTCAAAAGAAACTGACATGTTCAATTACATCCAAAATTCAAAAAGAAAAAGTAATGCCTATTCATTAATTCATAAATTCTTCTTCTACTTCAGCCTCCTGCCCAATCCTTCAGATTCAGACTCATAATCTTCCAATTGCTTCTTCAAAGCACGATGATAAAGTTCAACACAAATCTTGTTCCGGTACCAATCAATATCCAAATCACGAGAAATTTTATGAGTCATTCCATGGATAATAAACATTGCAAAAACAACAAGGAAAATGCCACAGTCACTGAAAAAAAATAAAGGACTACAGTCAGTAAAATGAAATTAGTAGCAACAGAATAAAAACTTAAGGAAAAAAAGAAATCAAAGATAGATAATTACCAATGTGTCTGCTTTGTAAGGTCAGAAACCAGAACAACTTCAAAAGGATCAGTGGGCTGCTTATCTTTATAATTCCCAGAACAAAATTTAAAGTCCTTCCAACCCTCAAAAAAGCCAACTAATGTCAAAAAATGTGGCAACAATACTGAATAGAGTTTCATTGCTTCATACGATTTCTTATCATGGACCTTGGACCTAAGAGAATTATACACAAATATTGTCCTAGATTTTATATCAAAATGGCCTAAAATCCAATGTTTTTCAACTTTCATAAAAACAGGCATCAAAACATGGTCCACATCTACCCAAGGTATGCTACAGTATATATAAAAACCTAGAACATATTCAATAATAAGTTCATCTATATTGATCATTGAAGTGTCACCACCATTTTTTTGAAATCTATCATACAAGCCTCGTAAGTCTTGATCAAAAGAAGAATCAGTAGTCGTAACCTTTAGCTCGATTTTACCACTGTAGTTGATTTCCTTCCTTATGTAGTAAAATAAAATATCAATATGCTGCTAGAAAATAGACACAAGCAGGAAAAAAATAAATAAGAACAAATGAACTCCGATGTAATAAGAAAACAATAGAAAAATAGAAACTACATACATTAGATCTAAGACATTCACCACTATACAACAACTGAAACTACCACATCTTATGGCTCATCATATCAATGGCAAAGTCAAATGGTTTCTCGAGTAAATTAGCATCATCTGTAAACATCTTTCTCCTACACAAAAAATAACAATAAGAAAAATAAATAGTATAGTTACCAAAAGTAACCAGTGTAATAAATATAATAAAATTAGGGAGAAAAAAGTATTAAAAAAAGTTATTACTTGTTGTCTAGTTTAAAGCCCTTTTCAAACCAACCATTGAACTTAGTATCCATATTGGAATCAACTTCAGCCAATAAATCTGTCTTGAAAGGATATAAACCTTTCACTTTCCTTTTGGCAGCACATTTTTTCTTTGGCTCTTGAACAAGTTTAGAAGACCCAAAAATATTACTGTATAGTAATTTCAATTGAGCTCCAGGATTTGGTTTACGTTTTGAAACTGCAGGGGTAAATTCAACAAGCTTGCATTCTGAACCAGATCCAATATAAGGAATAATTGCCTTGGACTCATCCTGAAAAATAGTAATAATAATAATAATTAGTACAAGTTACTAAACAACAAGTAGCCTTTAAAGATACTCAAAGTAACTCGACTATAAACTAAGGGTCATGAAAAATTTTACCATATTCTTAGTCGCATAAGCACTTCTAATAACATCATCAATGGTGTCCAAGTCTAGACTATCGAAAAACTCAGCACATGACTCCATCTCAATATCTTGATGTTCTTCATCCTTGCTAACCTCAGTATTTTTGTTCACTTTGTCAAGATTTTCAGGCTGTATACAATGCTGGCTAGCATCATCCTGGAAAAAGAAAAGCAGAGTGAACAAAATAAGACAAAAAAGGTTTGTGTATAAGTAACCTGATATGTTACCCAAAGTATCACAATGTATCAAGTAACATATCTAGTTACCTGTGGTAACCAGCAAGTTCCATAGAGAAAAAAAGAAAAAAAATTTCAAAATACTAGCAAACTACCTATTGCTCAACTACATGCCTATCCTCTGATTATTTAAACTCTTCATTACCAACACAAAAAGGCCGATCAGCCTAAAATATTCAAGAAGCAACTATCAATATCCACAAAAAGTAACTTTGAATAAGTAAAAGAGACAGACACTAAAGAAATAACAACAAAGACTAATAATATCATTTGTGCATAGCCAAAGTATCAAAAAGTAACCTATCCAGTTACTTATGGTAACTATCTGATTACTAATGCTAATGATAATAAGGTAAAAAAAGAGCAAAAAGTTCCAAGATACTAGCAAATTACCTGCTGCTCAACTACATGGATATCATATGGTTGTTTAAACTCTTCATTACTAACACAAATAGGCTGATCATCCTAAAAAATATAAGAAGCAACTATCAATATCCACAAAAAATAACTTCAAATAACTAAAAGAGACAGATACTTAAGAAACAACAACAAATACTAATAATATCACTTGTCATAGCCAAAGTATCACAAAGTAACCTATTTAGTTATTTACGGTAACTGTTTGATTACTAATGGTAACTGATAGTTTCCAAAACACAACCAAAAAATTTTTAGTATCCTTGGAAATTACCTGCTTCTCATCATTATGCTCATTCTCTGGCTTTTTAACCTCTTCATTACTAGCACCAACAGAATCAGCCTAAAAAACCAAGAAACAACAATCAATATCTATAACAATACAATAACAGAATAATTTAAGTATCTAAACTGCTCATACATACCACTGTTTGCTTTTCTTTATCATTAGTACCTTCACCAACTACCACACCTTCCATCTGATCCTCAGGCAAGTCAAAAAGAATGTCACCAGGACTAGACTGAAATGCAACTGCAAGTTTTCCCATTTTTTCTCGAATTTCAACTAAAAGAGATACCAGACCACCAAATTTTAAAGTGATATGATCTTTAATATCTTTTGATAATGAAGGCATTTCTTTAAGAATAGCGTTCTGAGTTTCCTCAATCTTTTCAATCCTTTGCTTAAGCTCATTGATGGAGGATTGAAAAAACTCCTAAAAAATATCATAATAAATATTATATAAGATAAAAACTAAATCAGAATATATAACTAAAAAAAAAAGACAAAAAATTAATTTACTGTTTGACTCTTTGGTTGTAGTGTGGAAGTCGAAGTTTCTGTCACTTGGGTAACTCGAACAGGAGGATCCTCAAAATCATCATCATCTTGACCAATTTTATCTGAACTATCAAGAATCCACCCAACACTCAGCCTTTTCTTCTCCACATCAGAGAGAGAAAATCCCTTAATCTTTATCTGTAATAATAAAAAATATAGATATTAAGATATGAAACACATAGTAAATAACCTACATACTAGTAGTAAGATAAAAACAAAAAATACTGGAAAAGTACCTTCTTAGATCCAAAAACATTTGTCTCAAGATCTTCATAATGTGGCGAACGAGAAGACTTCCAATTGAGTATATGAGGGTAACCATAACCCACTGATTCATAAGCAGACCCATCCAAAGATGGCATACACTCATAAAACCATAATTGCAAAGCTAAGGGAAACCCATATAATTTGCAAGATTCTGTTCCTTTCTTGGAACCAATCACCACATTATTTTTCTCTTTGCCTCTTAATGCAGACCTTAAGTACTTAAAGGTAATATTCCAGAGCACCTTTTCCAAAGGATAATTGTTGAAATCTTTACTGTCAGCTATTTGAAAATGCACATCCTCAACCAACTTGTCCTTGTGTTTTGTGAAAATGAAATTACTAATCAAATAAACTAAACCCATTTTCACGCAATCCTCATCACTCTCAAAGGTCGTGCTAATAAAAATATCTTCCAATCTTTTCCTGCTAATTTTCTTTTCACTCCCAAAATACTTCTCTTTCAACCTAATATCATCAGACATAAACCTATTCTGATCAGTATCACCTACACAATGCAAACCCAAAATAGCTTCAAACTCTTCAATGCTAAATCTAAGTTTGTGCCCTCCAATATCAAATCACATTTGATCATTATCAGTCTGGTAAACCTCCCTCAACAAAATATGATGAACTAACTGTGGTTGAAACACCAAAGAAGGTATACTCAAAAAATATCCAAAACAAGTCTTCTGGAAAAGCTTTTTCTGTGAATCAGTGAGCTTTTTCCCAATTTTTATGATAACATAGTAAGAAAAATTGCTATTCACTTTACAATAAAACCGGTTCACAGGCTTGATTCTAAGATCCCAAATCTAAATCCAAAAATAAAGCCAAAAGTGATACAATTAGTAGAAATTATTGTTCTATATAAAACAAGTATAATATTAAGAACAAAGGTTACTAATGGTAACAGACTCAAGTAAAAAACAATACATACGGTCATCTAAAACAACAATAGAAATCTAACCAGATGCTAAATCTATAGTAAACAAAAATCACTTTTACATACAAAGAAAAAAAACATAAACGAATGATAGAAATATATAAAATAGAAACATTACTTATAATAAATGAGGATTACTCTCAGTGCTAAACATAATGAAACGTAGCTATTTTTACAGACAAACAAGGATAGACAAGACCAAAAATATCTAAACAGTAGTAAGGCCAAAATGAATTTTAAAAATAAGGAAATGAAAAGAAAAAAAGTGAATACATACAGATGGAATATCGTCCATGGAAATTGAAGAAATTGCGAGAACTTTTCTTTTTTTGGCTATATTTTCTTTAGCAACTATCGTCCTCTTCAAACTGCCTTTCACAGATTCCTTCCTGCTGGTTGTTGCTGATTTTGAAGTTGGCGCAAGGGAACCCGAACCAAAGCGAAGAATCATCATATTCAGATTCTTAGTGCTATGCAGAAAAAACCCTAGAAAACCTCAAAACCACAAATGAAACAAGAAAATGGAAATGGAACAATGAAGAGGATGAAGATTAGAGAGAGAAGTTTAGAGAGGATCATATAAAATTGAAGGTGGAAATATTAGAGATTGAAACGATGAGAGAGAGAGAAGTTTAGAGAGGATCATATAAAATTGAAGGTGGAAATATTAGAGATTGAAACGATGAGAGAGAGAGAGAGAGAGGGAAAAAATAAAAATAAAAAGAGGGATACTGACCCCTCAGAAGATCTCAAAATGAAAAAAACGAACCTTTAAAAAACTTGGTATTTTTCAAACAAACGAGCCTAAAAAGGTAGAATTCAATATCAGTCCGGGATTTTTCAACTTACCTCATATTTTAACCATACGAGACCTAAATTCCTCTAAACCATACCCGTTACATAAATGGTCTAGGTCTCATTGGGTCTTCCTTAGAGAATTTTGTCTTCTCACCCTCTTTGAGTTGGTACCTTTTTGTGAGTGGTGTCTAAAAGAAAGTCTAATAACCTTTTAATTAACAAACGAATATTAATTTATAGAAAAATTTTGGATTTTGACAGAGGATAAAAGTTAATAACACAATAATTAGTATATATGTTCTAGTTAATGGTAATCTCCAATTAATAGCTATAAAGTTCATTTTTTGAAATTCTATGAACTTATAAACGTTAAAAAATAGTTTAGAAACTTCTTTACTAATTAGTGAACATTGATTTACAAAAGAAAATTGGATTTTGATTGGATTACTTTGGTTATTTATTTGAAATGTGTATCTAATTTGGTTATTTAGTTATAGCTTTTGAACTAAGAATATTTGTTAATTTTTGGACCTAAAAAACGACATATACATATTCGACTATTTGATCTTCAGTAACATGTCAGAGTGTATTAATAGACAGTTGATTGAAAAGTAAGCCCATGGGATTCGGAAAATTTTTTTCTTAGGAGATTTATCATAATTAAATTGTTTGTATAAATTAATCCAAATTGAATGCGATAAATTGTCAATGTCTATTCACACACACACGTACTTCAAGAGCTCAATATTAGATGATGCTAATATATGAAATGAAATTATAACTTTTGCATTATTTTGAAATTATGTCTATTCTACTCCTGACAATGTATCAGTATTGCGGAATTCCCACAGAGAATCATTAATAATGGATGAGGAGCATCAAAGCAGATTATGTTTTTAATTAACAATAAAATTTCTGAAACTAGGTTAAACAAAAATGTTGAACAAAGTTAGAACATTAGTAATAGATATTCTATTAATCTCCAGCTCAGAAAAAAATTCTATGAATCTACAAAAGCTAAAATGATAATTGAGAACAAGTCATTCAGGGAAAGGAAAAACGGAAAAAGAAAGAATGAAAGAAGTCCATGGTAGTTGAAGAAGAGCAAGTACGCCTCTGTAGACTGTAGGCTCTGTTGTTGCACACCTCTGTAGCAGTATTCTTTTAGTGGTTAAAATCTTAGACTAGAGAGAATGTCAAAGTCATGTCCTTTCCTATAGCATTTTCACGATTTTTGCCATTTACACGTCTACTGGGCTTTTTTACTGTAGCAAGTGTAGCCTGAAAAATTGATTTGGATAATTTAAATTTGACCTAAATTGACTTTTTTTTAGTTCATTTTTTCAAAATAACTTTTATAGTTGCAAATTTTGCATTTGGAGACAGAAAATAGTGTTCCAAAAATTCCTTTATGACACATATTGCTTTTTTGGTCAAAAATTGTCTATTTTTTCCTCATTTTATCTACTTTCTCCCTTCTTTTTTCACCATTTTCCCAACATATCATTGCTCCTGCCAAAACCCAGATCTACCCATTTTTTTCTCTTGTTCAGCTCAAAGTTTCTTAGCCCATCTCTCTATCTAGTTCAGCTCCACTCTAGTCCTCCTTCAATCTCTCTTTGGGGTTCTGCTCGAAGCTTCTCTGCCCATATCTCTCTCTGGTTCAGCTCCATTCTCGTTCTCTCATCTCTTTCTAGTTTAGCTACAAATTTCTCTGTTTTATTGCCATCTATTGTCTCCAATCTACTACATTTTCTTCATTTTAGGTCAGATTTGTTCTTCGCAATTTATTTGAAGAAGAAGGTACGTTTATGTTTCTTTTCAGATTTATTCTAATATGAGATTAAAACTAAGTGGGTAATAATTATTTAAGGTCATATATTATGGATCTAGTGACTAAGATGATTAAAAACATGTTTGCTTAAAATTTTTGTCAACTATTTTTTAAAAGTCACAATTTGTGTAACTTATTGTCAAAATTTGTGTGACAATGTGTCAAAATACTGAGTATGATGGATAAAAGTTTTTTTTTTTTTTTTTTTTCAGATCTATGTCAAATATATATTCGATTATGACGTACACAAATATATCTATGACAACATTAATATCTTTATAATTACCTATTAGTATTTTGTGATAAATTATCACAGTGTTATCTTATTTTAATAATACTGTGACAAGAAGTAGTCAGAATTTATGAGACTATTTTGTGTGATTAGAAAATATCACAAATTTTTTGACATCTTGTTTGAGTTTATTTTTCATTGTTAATAACTTCATGTCTAAAAAGTAGTCAAAATCTTATGACTATTTGTCATAAGTATGAGAGTCATAGTCACAGTTTCTTTTACATCATAAACTGATGTTGTAAGTTCCTGCCACATAGTTTATTGGCTAATTATAGATCCATGTTTTTTTTTTTTGAAGACATATGCAGTATTATTGTTTTCTTGAATTACAACAGTAAGTAAGACAATAATAACATGGTTATAATAGACAGACTTGCAAGAATCCGATCCCCTTACATACAATCATTTATGAACCAGAAAGCTATTCTAGAAGCCGTGTGTGATTAATGTTATTTCAAAACTTGTGAATAATGTATGTGATAATATAACCTAGAGTTGAACGACTTATAACTTAGGGTCATACATTTTGTGATGATCACGTATTAATAACAACAATAATACATATTTGTAACTATATTTATATTTTTCAGTAATAAGATTCAATGAATGATTTGATAATCTGTAATCGATTTTCAATTTATAATAAACTTTTATTAAATGTGTGCATCTCACTTGAGATATTTTATTTTAATATGACTTAAAGTCATATATTCATGATGGACATGAACAACTAATAGTAACAAATAATAAAAAACAACTACATGATTCCTTTTGAAATGTTTAGTCACAAAATTCATGCTCCTACATAGATTATATATTTTAGTGTGACTTAGAGTCATACATTTGTGACTGCATGTAATAAATAATAGAGAACTTGCAACTTTATTCCTATATGGCAGTTTCTCTTCCACTTCCCCTATATGTGTTTTAAATTAAAAAAAAATGAAAAAGAAGGAAAAATAGGGTTTAAAAGCTTTGATAGGGACCAGTCAAGTCAAGAGCATTTTAGATTTTCTATTACCTAGAAAATACTAGAAATTTTATTTTGAAAAAATAAACTAAAAAATGTTATTTTGGCCCAATATTGAACTATTCAAGTCAATTTCTCTTGTAATTTGTGAAAATTAGGCTTTATACGAAAATTTTTAGAAAAAAATTTGAAAATACGACGGGTTATACTATTTTAGAACTGGTACATTTTTTATTTAAAAAGTGAAATTTTTAAGAAATATTTCAAAAAATGTCATTTTTCAAAATTTTAATTAGTAACCAGTAACTAGTTTTTAGAAACCGATAACTAATAACCAAATATATTTATAACTGACATATAACAAATGTATTTATAATTGACATATAATTGATAATTGATAATTGGTAACAAGTTTTCAGAATTTAGTAATTAGTAACTATTTCAAAAATAGGATTTTTTAAAAAGCTTTTTTAAAAGTGATATTTTTCTAATAAAAAGAGTATAGAAATTGGAAATAAAATTTGACCTCTGTATTTTTATAATTCTTTTTGATTTTTATAGATAAAAATGTTAGAAACTCTTGCAACTTTAATTTAAGTTCAACAAGATTTGGTCTTTCAAAGCCCATAGAATATATTGTGAATAAATATTTTGACCCAAGTTCGAGGGAGGACATAGCCGAAAAATATTAAAAAATTACTTGATACTTTTTTAAAAAAAAAAAAAAAATCTAGTGGGACTATGCCCCTACCCAGATTACCAACGTCTACTAGCACATCGAAGTGTCAGGAAAAGTGTGAAAGATGATTGGCAATTAGAAACCTCGTCGGCAAAAGTTCGTAGGGAGATGTAACTTTCCTACGACACTGCTAAATGCATCGATAAAAATATAATTTACCAACGAACGAGGATATCAGTAAATTGAGAAGTTTTTTTTCCAACAATTCAAAATTAGTTCATTTGGCTAAAAAGTCCAAATAAAAATAATAGTTGTCTTTAGAGGCCGATCGAGAGGAGGAGGCGGTGGTAGAAAAAATTAATTGTATACCACTTTTTTTTTTCTTTATTAATTAAATCTACCATCATATTATCTTTTTAAAATGAATTCTTGATGAATTTTTGGCGATTTTGACGAGTTCTTGATGTCAGTGACGATATTGACAGATTCTTGATGAATTTTTGACGATCTTGATTGATTTTTTGATGGATTGTTGACGTTGGTGGTGATCTTGATAGTTCTTGATGAATTCTTGACAATCTTGACGGATTTTTGACAGATTTTTAACGTCAGTGATAATCTTATTAATTAATTCTTGATAGATTCTTGATTAATTCTTTTCTAAAAGTACTAAAATCTAATAATAATGATATATTTAATTAAACATTTGAAAAAAGTGGTAATTATCTACTTAACTCGCAGTGGTAGGTTTGCTAAAGAGATATGTGTGGGCTTTAATTATTGACTTTTGTTAAAAAAAAAAAATCTCTTCATTCTTGGACTACGTTTGTGTGCAGTCTCTTAATGAATTAATCGTATATAGTATTGTGACTTAATTGATTGAATTAGCTACTAATTAGTACTTTTTTAAAACTCCCCAACATAGTTGGCAATTTTACCTATAATACATGCATTATACACGTAGGTATATATGAATTATACAACAGAATCACATATTTTGCTCAAACGTATTAAAAATACTCATACTTTTCTATAAAAATATATCATACATATACGTATGTTTGAGCCGTACAAAGTGCTTCTTTCTATTTCTTTATTTAAAATTTTATTGTTTCTTTCAAATCCAATTAGTGTTGATCTCAATAGATTTTTTTTTATTATTTATCATATAATACTGATTTTATTTTGAATTATTGAACTTTTAATCAATTATTTATAAATAGTATTCAAAATTTATCACAAATCACATTAAAGTAGGTGGAAAATGTATATTTTCAATAAAAATTACACTTTTTACTAGTACATTATGAATTTTACATGTCCATATTATTGGTTGTTTAATTTTCATCATGTATTTTACTAAGTATGCTCCCGAAAACAAATATCTGTATACGGAACTTTTAAAAGTAATATTATTTTAATAAAAAAATCGAATTATATTATACTAATCCATATTACTAATCATGGAATTCCCCTCTGTATTTTCTTCACTGTATGTATGGTGTTGTGCGGCCTAAAATCCTAAGGTCGCATAAAGGTTATATGCGACCTCCTCCGTGAATGTTATATGCGACCTCCTCCGTGATGGTTATATGCGACCTCTTCCACAGGTTTTGTGCGACCTTCTCCGTGCAGTTTACATTGTCAAACAAGAAACCTATAAGAAGAGGGAAACGAGTAAATGCTATAAAGGAAACCTACAAGAAGAGGGAAACAAGTAAATGCTATGAAAGAAACCTACAAGGAA
>JXTB01000258.1:561191-598786 GCA_002914805.1 Parasponia andersonii
TATTAACTGTTTTCTTAAGCGACCTAACCCATCCTAATACTTAAAACTCGTTTTAAGTTAGTCGGATTTAAAATCGCTAAAAGCGTACTGATCGATCACTTGTGATTGACTACTTAGTTAAAATTACTATTTTTTCTTATCGCTATTTTGCAGGAGCATATAAGGAAGGAAAAATATTTATTTAAAAAAAAAAAGAAGTCGTCCATACAGAAAGGGGACAAAGCGCGCATTGTTTAAATAAAAAAAAAGACCACTTCATGAGGAAGGGCTCGCGCCGTCATCACCAGTCTTGGTCGTGTCCTCCTTCCAGCTCTGCACAAGTTCGACCACATCTTCGCCAAGGATGGAGAAGTCAAAATCCGGATGCTCGCAGAATATGTTGAAAATGATGGTCGACGAGGCGATATCGCTAGCCTTATCTTCGAGCTCTTTGACCTCGGTCGCTTTGAAATCCTCGATAGCTTTGTGAACCGCCTCGGTGGTCGCTTCTCTCATACGGTCCAGATACTCAGAAACGACCTTCTCGAGCTCTTTGACTTTCTCCTCAAGCTTTTCCTTGGCTAGTTTCTCCTTGTTTAGGTCTTCGAGCATCTGCTGCTTCTTTGAGTGGAAGTTCGCTCTCTCCTTCTCCCACGCCTTTTCCGAGTTCTCGAATGCTTGAGTTATTTTATCGACTTTCTCAGCTTTCTCTAAGCATTCGAGAACTGGATCGTGCATCAGGACAGCAGCAGCCGCAGTCTAAAAAAAAAATATGTAAATCTCCAAGTCCATCAAAAGAGTGAAGAGAATTAAGAAGCTTACATTGGCCAGCATCCTCATTGCAGATCCGAAAGCGACCTTGGCGGAACGTCGCTTCATTCGCTCCCAACCCTCTTCAGACGTGAAGCGGTCGATAAAGGCTACACTCATATCAGCCTTCTCTGGTAGTTGGTTAAAGAGTGCGAAGAGCTCGTCACCTTTATCTGCTAAGTTTGGTTCCAAAGAAATGGCAGCCTCGGTAGGAGGTTCGGGAGTGCTCGCTGGCTGAGACGATTGTGGAGGGGGCGAGCTCGCTGGGACGTCCTCAAAGGCGAATTTTCTCTTCTTCGAGTAGTCGACCTTCTCCTTCCCTTTCAATGGCGGAGTATTCTCGGGTGTTCTGGTTTTTGCCATTGACCCGAGAGTTGATGGAGGAGCTCGCAGACCGCTTCCAATGACCATTTCTGTACAACAGAATATGTTAGTGAGCAAGGAAACAAAATATAAAGGTAATTAGAATGAGCGTGTGATTACCTTCCTGTGGAGCTGGTTGAGAGCTGGTGGGGACACAGTCTCTGGAGATGAAGGCTCTGAGCAAGGTGGTGTGGCCGGTGCCTTTCTTTTTCTGACCCTGGAGGACGAGGCACCTAAGTCCGTCCTCTTCTTCGGCTTCTTCTTCGAGCTCGATGGCCTGAAAGAGAGAACTGGAGGGTCGGGGAACGCGGCCGGTAATTGGAAGCTCCATTTCGTCCTAAAGAACTAATAGAGCTGGGGGGCAATTGTTGTGCGGTCTAAAATCCTAAGGTCGTATAAAGGTTATATGCGACCTCCTCCGTGAAGGTTATATGCGACCTCCTCCGTGAATGTTATATGCGACCTCTTCCGTGATGGTTATATGCGACCTCTTCCACAGGTTTTGTGCGACCTTCTCTGTGCAGTTTACCTTGTCAAACAGGAAACCTATAAGAAGAGGGAAACGAGTAAATGCTATAAAGGAAACCTACAAGAAGAGGGAAACAAGTAAATGCTATGAAAGAAACCTAAAAGGAAAGGGAAACTGAAGTATCCTATTTGTGATCAACTAGTTATCCATTTTGAATGATTATCCAATTACATTATCCAGTTGTATAGATATCCGATTATACAATTAGAATCCTAGGGACATAAGGTTACCTTTACCTATATAAAGGGGACTCTATGTTCCGAAGGGTATTCCAAGTTTGAGTAATTCCAAGTTTAGAGTATTCCAAGCTTTGGGTAGTCTAAGTTTTTAGTATTTTCAATAGCTTTTCAGTCTTTACAATTTCCAGACGAGATTGTAACCTTGAGTGTTCATAAAATAGTGAGAAAACAGTGGACGTAGGCTCATCTTTTTCGGGGCTGAACCACTATAAAATCCTCTCTCCTTATTTGCTTTAATTATTGATTCAATTCACACAAGCCACATCTCTCGATTTTTTCTAAATTTATTGTTGATAAAACCTCCATCAACATATGGTAATGGATATTCCCCGCAGATCCCCTAAGGCCTATATTCCTGATCTCTTTTCTCCTATCATAATCTTCTTTTTTTTTTTTTAATAAAGAATTAAAAGAAAAAAAAAATGGAGGGAGTTGCAGTGGATATTGCCTGCACACACATGTACTAAAACCTTATATCTCTTGATCTCTTTTCCCCTCGTCGAAGGGAAAAATATTTTGACCTATTTCACTTACTAGTGCAATTATTGTTTGACTCCAACTTTCTATTTATTAAGTTTAGATTAAAATTAAAAAAACCTTGTTCTTAATCTCTTCCCAGTTTAGATTAAAAAAAAAAAAAAAAACCCTTTTCTTAATCTCTCTCGAGTTCCCATCCGATGTGATTATTTCTCTCTTTTCGAATCCTTCTTCTCGTTCTTATCGGCTATCCTCTTGTTTCATGAGGACATGCAGTTGCCGCTAGTGTAGGTAGTCAATTATTTCTTCCTCATTTGTCCATTTATTCGCATTATTTGAGTTGATGCTTTAATTTAACTTATTTAATCATAACCTAGTATGTTGGCTTACTTGTTTTTTTTTTTTTTTGGGAGCAACTGCAATGCGATCCAAACTACGTTAAGTTCCACGATTAATTTGAATGTTCACCAAAACTTATATCATTTTGATTATAATAGATAAATTTATACCTCCAAATTAAGTCATGCTAGCTAGGATTATCTGATTTTAAAGACGTCAGCAGTCGAGGTCGAGCAAGGAATTCGAAGCTTGGGAGCAACAAGTATATGAAGAGCATTAGAATTATGTTAATATTATTCTTTCTGATATTATCCCATATCATGTACCAACCAGTGTGTACAGTACGAATTAGATTAGTGGATGTAACTTCACAATTTTGCTTTTATTTATCGTACCAAAGCGTTTGGTGTTTATAGAGTACAAATTAGCATATCATGGAATTTAGCACTATTCTTTTCAGGGCGAGATAGATATATGACCACCTGAAGGTTTGGAAATTAGTTCATGACCACATTCTGTACGTTATAGCAATCTGTCCAAAACTAAAGCTCATTAGAATTTGTAATACCGAAATTATCCTTAATAAGTCCAAATCGAATAAGCCCAATTTCACACATTTGTCCCCTTTTTTGGTCACTTTCTCACTTATTTTTCCTCACTTTCTCGCATTTTTCCTCTCTTTCAAAATTTTCTCGCGCACTTTCTTTTATCTCAGACGAAAATATCTCCACGATTTTTTTTTCTCGAACTTTTTCTCCATAAAATCTCGTTAAAACTCATAATCTGAACCCAAATTTGCAAAGAAATCTAATATTTACCATAGAATAATCCCTAAATTTTTCTACTTATCATCGTGAAGAAATCTAATCAGAAGCTTGAGCAAATCATCGGAAAGTATATTTTTTCTACTTTACTTATTATATATATATATGTATGTGTGGATTATGATGTGCATGCATTTACGATTTAATCTAAACCTGCAAAATTTTATTTGTTGTATATAGATAGAAAATCCTCCAATCTATTATATATATATCGTAAATATTGAATTTCGATTTGGTATTTGATTTTGGCTAACCGGTTCATAGATCTTAGGGTTCATAATTTAGATTTTTTCTTTGGTTTATAGATTGTAAGAATCAAAGTTACCGTTCAAACTTCAGGTATATATACTTTACTTTCCAAATATATGTAGATATATATATATATATACATATATATATAGATGTATATGCATGTTAGAAAATAGATAGCTTACATTATCTGCTTAATTTTCCTAAAATTCATTAAAATAAATTAGAGTTTCAGTATAAATGCTTAATTTTCCTAAAATTCATTAAAATAAATTAGAGTTTCAGTATAAATTCTAAGATGTTGTGTACTTGCATGTACGATTTTGTTATAATTGGTTGATTTGATTTTTGCTCAAGTGCCTTTAATAAAAATAATATTTTGATTGTTTTATGGTAAATGTGTAGTTCCCACAGAGCAAGAAATTCTATTATTTCTTCTATTTTGACTCATACTTTTAACAACTCTCCTAATTTTGATGACGTGGAAGGTTATTTAGTGGACCCAAATAACTTGGACGAGCTAAAGAAAAAATATATGTTTATTGATAAGAAAATATTGCAAAAGACTCTAAGTTTATTTGCAATGAAAAAGAATTTTGAGTATAAAACAGTAAAGTCTAGCCTGGATAAGCTTTCGATTGTATGTGTTGGTTTAAGTTGTTTATAGTCTCTTCGCGTTTCTAAGTGTAGACAAGGTGGCTTATGGATCATAAGTATGCTAGTAAGCATACTTGCTCATTAGATATTATTGTCTATGACCATAGGTAGGCGACTAGCGAACTTATTTGTGAGTGTATTTTGAACAAAATTAATAGGCGAGTGATTCCCCAAAACATTATTGCTTACATGCGTATGGAGTATCATATAAATATTAGCTATTTTAAAGCTTCGATTGCTTGGAAACTTGCCTATGCTGTTGTTGATGGTCATCTGGAGGACTTTTATTATTTGATTCCATCATACCTCGTAGCTTTAAAGAGTTCAAACCTAGGTATGTTTGTTTTTCTGTTCTGATTTTTTTTTTGTATATGTTTTTTCGTGTTTGGTACATGACTTTTTTAACTTAGTACAAGTGTATATATACCAAATAAACCAGTATATATTTTAATTTTTGGTTTATATAGTTTTTCGTCTTTGGTACATGGATGTTATTATTGGGAACATGTGTATATGTACCTACTAAACCAGCATGTATTTTGATTTTTAGTTGTATATGATTTTTTGTATTTGGTATATAGATATTATAACATGGTACATGTGTATATGTACCTTGAACCAATATGTTTTGATTTTTGGTAGAATATGGGTTTTCGTATTTGGTAAATGGATATTATAACTCAATACATGTGTATATGTACCTAGTGAACTAGTATGTGTTTTTTTTTTTTTTTTAATGCAGGTTCATATACTAATTATGAAGTTGATAAAGATGGGAATTTCTTATACCTTTTTATTACATTTAGAGCTTCCATTAAAGGCTGGTGTCATTGTAGGCCGGTTACATCGATTGATATGACATTTTTGACATTGCATTTTCGTGGTGCACTATTCATCTCATCTACGAAGGATGCTGATTATTGTCCCTCTAGGCTTTGGTGTTGGTGATAGCCAATAACTCATCTTAGCATTGGTTTTTCGAGTGTTTAAGGAGTGTCATAGAGGTTCGACTGATTTAGTGATCATTTCTCATAGGCACCCTGGTATTTTGAGTATTGTACCTCTTGTATATCCAGATGCTGAGCATGTATATTGCATGTATCATTTGTTGAAAAATTTGAAGACTCATGTGAAGTTTCTTGACAATGATGAGTTGTTCGAAAAGTGTGCAAAAGTTTATATTAAGTCTGATTTTGATGATTTTATGCGTCAAATGATTGATATCAAGCCAGAGATTCATAAGTACTTATTAAAATATATTGGGTATGCAAGATGGGCTCATTGCTATGCTACTAGAAGAAGATATAATACAATGACAAGTAATATATCTGAAAACATTAATTCGAATTTGAGTCAAGCAAGATCTTTGCCAAATATATCTATTTTTGTTTATGGTATATGAATATATATACTTAGTTCATATTTGTATAAACTATGAAGAAAAACTTATGTACTATATATTTGTCTATGGTATATGGTATATTGATTTGTTTATATTTTTTTTGGTTGATGAATGTGTTTATCAGTTATTCCTTTGCTAGAGGCAATACGGCAAAAGGTGTAAGATTAGTTTTCTCATCATTCTCTTGCAGTTTCATACTTAAAATCAATGCTTACTCCTTACGCAAAAGAAAAAATGTGAAATCAAATTGAGTTTGACTATAAGTTAGGTTTTTGTTTTTAATTTTGTGTTCTTTTTTCTGTATCCAGTATATTGGTTACTTGCCTCGGTATATATCTTTTTGAACGTAGTATATGATTACATATACCAGGTTGATTAATATATCTTATTCATTGCTTGCATATATGTATTGTAGTGAGTAGGTACAATTTGAGCTACTACAACTATACATCTCACTTTTTCAAGAAGACTACTTATCAGAATACTTATGAAGGGATTGTTTGCCCACTCGAAAACTAAGCTGATTGGGATGTGCAAGACTTCATTAAAGAGCAAGTTATTCTTCACCAAATACTGAAAAAGCCAATGCCGGTAGCCAAAAAAGAAATGGATTCTTTTAGTAAGTGAGTTTTAAAAAATGAATTAAGTTAAGTGTGGTCTATGTAAGCAATTTGGGCATAATTAGAAAACCTACCGAAATCTAATTCCTACTGAATTCTATGTTCCAAAGAGGAAGAAAAGCCGTGAGAATTAAACAGAAAGTTTTTTTCTTCATCCATATGTTAGTACATGAAATTTTGGTCATAGTATATGGATATTTTTTCATGGTATATGAAGTTATATGCCAAATTCAGATTCGTTACATTGAGATATTAGATATTTTTATTCTTTTTCCATGTGTTCTTACACAATGAATTTTTTGTCATAGTATATGGAGCTATATTCTAGATTTATTACTTTAAGTATCGGATATTGTTATTTTGTTCCTAAACTTTCAGGTATGTGAATTTTTTGTCCTAGTATATGGAATTTTTTTCATTATATACGAGTTTATATAACAAGTTCCTTAACTTAGATATTCAAGATTTTGTTATTATCTGTTCTCATTTCCAGGTACATGGATATTTATTCTTAGTATATTAAAATTTTGTCATGGTATAATAAAGTATATACCACGTCACATATATACTTTATTTCAAATTATATGAATAATAATGACTAACTTATACATATATTATGGTATTTGAGCATATATACTGAGTTTCAATTCGTAAGATCTATGAAGAAAAAATATTATCATTTCTAAACAAATTAGATAACTCAAGTATACATCACAAAGTAAATAACTAGAAGTAAGTAGGTAACAATTTAGAAGCAAGGAGGAAATTTTTTAGTATTCAATACGTTCAAAATTAAAAGTATTTAGTATAGAAATTCTTGTCAAAATAAAAAACTAAAATATCATACTATTCTTCCTAAACCAAAAGAAGACCATATTTTCTATATCACTTTCATACTTTTGTTTAGTACAATCATATTCTATTTCCGTATCACTTGTATATACTATTTTTGTCTTATTATCTGCCCAATGATAAAGGTCAATTGCCATTTTTTGTTGAAAAAATGTCATTTTATCTTGTGTGATTTCCTTTATATCAACATCTATCATCAATGCCTCCACTCTCTTGATTACAAACATCCCACAATTACTCTTGTTTTCATCAGAATAATTGTCAAATTTTACAAGTCACGTACTACACATTATAAACCATATACCACGTTCAAATTAGAATATACCAGACTAAATTATCGATCTACGGTTATAAGTCATATACCATATATTAAAATTCACGTATCATAGCTAAATTCCTATATTCCACTATTGATTTTGTAGAGTCATCTTACCCATTTTGTTGTACTTCAATATCTTCTATAAAGTGTAAGGCAAAGTCTCCATTCTTGATGTCCTTTCTCTCCGATAAAATGTCATGACTTCCAGGAGAAATGTGATCATAATTGTGTAGATAGTAAGTACTTCTCTCCCCTTGTTTTGATGCGCTGGTGATGCCATATTACTATAGACATTTATTTTTTTATTTTGTCAAATCTGTTTTAGCAAGTACCCAGTATTTAAGTTCTTCCATGAAGACAGGTATGTAAATATAATCTATTTTGGACCACTTTCTACCCACTATTATACCCTTTCTATTGACACATTTTACTAGAAAAGATTGAGGCTTCTTGTCTCAAGTAAATATTTCTTTTCTTTCATCATCAATATATTTTTTCTAGCCGTCTTAATGTAGTTGTCACAAATGGCATCTAGAGTGGTTGATCTTTTTGTGATCAAGTTGGCATTGTATCGAATTTTTTTCTGTAAATAGTAGAAAATGACATTAATGTACTGTACAAATTTATAAACTTAGGTCATTATTGAATAACAACACTCACAAAACTATGAACTAAAAACATAAAGTTATGAACTAAATAACATTATAACAAGTTGTCATTTATAACCAACCAATATTGATAAACACAATGAATGGTAGACACATTATACAATTAGTACATTTAACACAGATTAGAAGCAGCCACAAATGCTCATTTTCAGCAATTCATATGTTCAAATAGAAATATACAAACTTGATTCCCAAATTCATAAACCAGGTACCCAAATACATATACTAGATTCTCAAATTCATATACCAGATATTCAAATACATATACTTACTAACTAGATATTTATGTTCATATACCAGATACTAAAATTTATATACCAAATTCCAAAATTCATATAACTTATGAAATTAGATATTATAAGAATATGCAATCGAGCTCATGAATATGTGCAATTGATAAAAACAAATATCTATGAACTGAACAGACAAATTCATGAAATAAACAAATAATTTCATGAAATAATTTCCTTATATAGTAGGAAATGACATTAATTTGCTATACAAATTCAATAAAGCCACGTCAAAATTTGATTCTTTTATCATGTATACCTAGCTCAGTAAGTTTTGTACTACACAGTAAAAATCATGTAACATTCAATAAAAATTAAGTACCAGTATTTAATTCTTAGAGACTAACATATACACCAATTAATTATAAACTTATGTAGTTGCTAATCATTTCTATTTGCTTCCAAATGTTATAAAACTAGGACTTGCTTTTTGCCTCATCCGCTCTAAGATCCAGTGGCCTTAGTAGGTCACCTTGAGTATCATATTTTCTATCAAAGAAATTTGTTATTAATTTTATTTTCAACTTAAAATATCTATGTCATTCATTTTTCAAAGATTCTTACCCTGTTCTATTGTTCAAACCCTTTTTTTTATCCAATCCTCAAAGCTATCTACCAATATTTTCTTTGGTTTTTTGTCCAAGTCTAATGTGAATGGATAGTGTTTAAACATTTCTTTTGAAAAATTTACTGGTATTTGTCTTAATGGAGTTGTCGGCAAAAGTCCTAAACTGAGGACAAAGCTCGGTTGAGAGTTTGGAGTTGTTATTGGACTCTCTGATTTTGCTCTTTTTTCTCTTGAGGGTTGTCCTTCTACTGATCCAAATTTAGTTGTGTATGGAGATTTCTTAGCTGCTCCTAGTTTAATTTTTTCTTGTCATAGGCATTCATCTCCTGTATCAATGATTCATAGACAAATAATTAGCATAGGCATAGCAAATATAATGCTACAATGTTTTGTTGAAGCATATACCATTTAAAAGGTGTTAGTATTTTTATATGTTATTCAAATTGATACATTATTTTACCTTTATGGTTCATCAGTTTTAATACGTAGTTCATGATATATATATATATATATACATCTCATGAACTAAAGGATCAAATACTTTAGTAACAATAGTACAGTCAAACAGTTTTCTATATGAAACACCACAATAACACTAAATGCACTAAACCTATCAAACATATATTCACTATAATAATATAAAATTATGTAAATAAGGTTTATTTTAAACAAAAAAATGTACCATAAACTATAAACTAGTGCAATTAGCCAGAAATATAAACTATTAACTTTATTTTTTAGCTTTCAGCTAGAAATATAAACTTATTTTTCAGTTGTGAACTAGGAATATAAACTATTAAACTAGTTTCTAAATTTACGACGATGAAACAAATATTTATTTCTTGTTCATGAGCTTAGATGGACATGCCTTTATGTTAGGCAAGTCCAGCTTCGCCTTCTTTGCCTCCTCCTCAGCTGCTTCCTTTTGAAGAACTCTCTTCACTTGTACTTTTATTCTTTTTTGTTTTGGTTCTGCAGCTACTTGTTCCCCTCCAGCTTATTCCTTTGTTGTTTGTAGGGACTTTCTAGGTCTAGAAGTAGTTATTTTGGTCTTAGCAGCCTTCTGTAAAATGAAATCAATTTTTATATTTAGTATATAAGTACATAATTATTTTAGCATTGTTTATTTTGCAATGAAGAATATTTACCTTTGCTTTAGGTTGTCTATTATTCTTTTTCTTGTCCGTTGCTTGGGCTACTAGTTGCTTAACCTTTTCTTCATTAACCTGGTCAAATAAACCAATATGATGAACCAAGTGAGTATATACTGTGATACATAATGTTAAACGAAATCAATTTTCTATTCAGTACATTATCACAAGTACTAAGTTAAATATTCTATGAACCAAATAGAAAAAGTCACGAATTAGTTTTTGTCTTTATTTATATTGGGATGAGATTTTTAATATGTTATTATACGTACTAAGAATAAAAGCTTATGTACCAAATAAGAAAAGTAACAAACCAGGTATAAATTGTTGGAAAATCCTAAATTACTTTTGAGTTCATAATTATACAAATAAACCAAGGATCAAAACTAGCTATATAACTTTCAAATCTAAAAATTACTGGACCAAAGACTATTGTCTTTTAAATCTTGTGCCATATTTATTAGAATTCAAATTGATGCATCATATATAAAAAAACTATGTACTATTTTGATAATATTATGAGCCAAACATATCTCGTCGATGAAACTGAATTTAGTTATGTTAGAACTACAGAATATTGTGTATCTAAAAATTTATAGTATAAATGGTTAACTAGTACACTAGTTATGCATCTAAGTTTTTCTCTCCTTGGTCTATTTCTGCAGTACGTGGCTCCGTGATTTTGCTGCTGATGTCATTGCCACTGTCCAGTACTTGCACATTCAAATTTGATGCTTATTTATATATGAACTTAGTTTTCTGATTATAATACGTTATGCCAAATGAAATGAATTTTTTTCTTAGTATATTATCACATATACTAAGCTAATAATTCTATAAACCAAACAGAAAAAATTATGAGCCAAGTATAATCAAAACCTATTAATAATTCTAGATACCTTATCTTGATATACATGTTTTTCTTCTTTGTCCTTGTCTTCCTTCTCATTTTCTTGGTTGCCTGTATCATCCTTTTTATTTTTTGTGATTTTCTCCCCAATCTAAAATATCACAAAATTATTTTTGCTTTGAATATAAAGTTAACCAAAATAAAAATGCATTTAACTATATTTTATGTGCCTTATACAACCTAATAGCTTTTTCTTTGTCACTCTTTTTAGTTCTGTATATTTATAAACAATCATAAAGATACAGTAATGTTAAGCTTGTAAACTATATATATATATATATATATATATATAGTTATATATATATATTATCATGAACTGCATGCATAATTTTATGAATCAGGTACAAATGTCATGAACTATGCTGAGATATTTAAAAACTACTTTTTCAAGCATGTCATTTTTTTTTGTTATTCTTCTCCTTGTATTTCATCAATATTAAGCTTCTGAATGATGTCCTTCACAGCAAAAAAATCATTCATTAAATGAACTAAGATACAAAAGTAATGAAGCAAATAAAGGTTTTGATTATTTACCTAAATTACACTATAGTCTTGTTGCATAGCAGTATCCTCGTGCTCACCTTCTTTGTCAGCAGCTTCCCTATTCTCAGTAGTCTCCTGCATTCCTTTTTCAACTGCTGCTACTGCAATGCTCAGAATATATGCGTATTGTTCAAGAAAAATTTTTACATGTATCTCAGTAACCATTCTCTCTAGTAAGTCAATCTGCTTTTTTATTTCTTTATTTTCCTTGATGATCTGCCTATTCTATCCGATTATATTCTCTAGCTGAAGATGCTTTGGTGTTACTTCGGCCGAAGATGGTTCGTCATGTTCTTTTTCTATAAATTTTCCTCTTCTCTAAATTCTGCCATGTACTCCTCTCTCAGCTCATTGGGAGTATAGAATATTTCAAGGTAGGTGTCCTGAAATAATTAGATAAATTTCTTGAAGTGAACTACACCAATAAGAATAAAAAAAAAACTATGAATTAGTATATTCATTTTAATCACAATCGTAAAATCTATGTACCAATAACATAAACTTAAGAACTATTATATAATTCTCATGTACCAGTATATTAACATTATCAACTACTAGCATTTTAATCCAAAAATATACAAATATTATGAATCAGTTTAAAATTCATGAAAACATAAATCATTTACTTACATTAGGGTCCTGGAAATAGTTTAAGCTCAAGTAAGGAAATAGTTTAAGCTTATAAAAAAATCATGAACCACTTAGAAATAAAAATATGAACCTGATTAACAAAACAAAAAAAAAAACCATCAACCACTATGTAAAAATTATGAACTTGTTACTTATATTAGGGTCTTGGAAAACATTTATAGAGATCTCATCAAAGTTGGGTTGTTTGGTTGAATCCCAATTTGTGATTCTTGGATAAAAATATCTTCTTGAGTTGACATATATACCTACGTTCGTTAGTATCTCATAACCCTAAATTTGAAGAGCAACTGGACACCCATATAAGGGGTATTGCGAGAGATGGTGCTTGCTACATGCTGACTTGATATACTCTATTGTTTTCTCAAAGGAGATTCTACCTCAGTGGATAGTTCTCCCACATCCAATCAATGTCTACCATGTCAACATATTCTATTTTTATCAGTTCTTGTTGATCTCCAATCAAGAAATCCCAAAGTATGTATAACTTGTAGAGCTTTATCATCATCTCGTCATTCTTGCCACCATATGATTGAAATTTTTCTCTTATTTCCTGCTTCTTTACTTTTTTTTTCAAGGGAGAAAATTTTTTTAAATCTCCTATACTTTGTAGATTATGTTTCTTCAAGTCAATTACTTTTTTGGTCTTGAGCCCCATAATCATTGTATACTCTTTTAGACTAAATACATATTTCAACCCATTGATCTTGAACTATACTTCATCACTGTTGGGGTATGGTGTCGATCTCAAAAAGCAAATAGTAAACAAGTTGTGAGATGGTTCTTTTTACTCTCACATTGATAAAATGTCCAAACCATGTCTTTTTGAATTAGCTTTGCTGTTGTACACTTATCTTATCATGGATGAGTTGTAGTATATGTATCTTGGAGTAATTCATTTGGATTTTCTTTGGTTCTTCCAACTCTGTTTTCGATACAATATAATCTATTTTAATTAGAATTCTGCAAAAATATGAACCAAACACACAATGTTTTGAATGAAACATATAAATGTATTAACCAAATACAAATTAAACAAATACTGAAAAATACATGAATCATTATGAAAAATTCATGTGTCATTATGCAAAAGTCATGAACCAAATATATACCTAAATTTATATACCAGATAACCAAGTTCATATACTAAATAGTAATTAAAAGAACGACAATAAGTACTTAATATACCAATTCGTTAAATGAAGAAAAAAAATTCATGAATCAAATAGAATATTTTATAAACAAGAAAATCAGTTCAACTATAGAGCTACATAATGAACTTAAATAATAATGAATCTAAAATCTACATCAAGGTAGATTTATAGTATAACGTACTAGTCATAAACATAGAAAATACACCATAAACTATCTTAAAATGAATCAGTTGTAACTCTAAATACCGATATATACCAGAAACTTTTTAATAAAAAGCAGGATCTATATGCTGAAAATCACACAGAAAAAAAAAACCTTAAGAACTAAATACATAAACTTATAAACCAAATATTGAAATTGATGGAAATTTTCATTCGGACATTTTATCAAATGCTTTAACTGGTACATGGTTATAAAATATGCCTATAAACCTTAAACTAATGAATCAAAGGGAGCTCTCGTATATACAAATAAAATCAAATGCTCTAATTAGTATAGCTAATATAGGTTTGTGAGCCAATAACCTGATATAGGTTTCAGGCACATATGATAGTAACTTAATTAAGTATTTATCAAACAACCGAATATACAACAAATTGACCATGAAAAAGTTTGAAAGGTGAGTTAGATGAAGAAAGGGTAGTTTGGAAATACAATGTAGTCTATTTTATCTAGAATTTACAAATATATGAACTAAATATTTAAGGTTATGAAAGAAAACATAAATTTATTAACCAAATGCAAATTAAATCGGTGATGAAAAAAATCATCAACTATTTTGAAAAAAGAATGAACCACTATGAAAATTTATGAACTCCTAGGAAAACATCATGAACTACTATGAAAATTTCATGAACCACTACGCAATTGACCAAGTAAATAATCATGTGTATAATTCACACCATTACCGTGCAAGTTAATATAACAAAAATCTGATATGGGTTTCAAGTACATAGAAACATTGTGACTCTAAAATTTTTACAAGAATCAAAAAAAAAATTTTGTAAATTAATTCTTATAAGCTATAGCAATACTACTACTTCCATTTTAAGCGATCTAAGCACTCTGATTTTCGCCTTTTACCATCAAAAGTAATAGTAAGTAAAGACATACACAACACTTTCAGTAGGAAACAAAAAAAATCTATAAGAAGAAGTGGAAGAAATTTTTCTAAGCCAAGTTCTATCGATATCTTGAATTAGAGCTACAATTGACCAAGTACCAAATCTCTGAAACTTCTTGCTATAGAAAATACTATTCTGAAACAAACTTTCACATATACGAAATACAAAGTTTAAAAAATCATTGAATCACACTTAACTTATAGTCAATATACCACAACACAAATGCATATACCTAAGTGAAAATGTCTTGAATCATAAATAACTCTTATGACCTTTAAATACTTTTTATTCAAATCTAGTTCAAAACAAAGATAAAACTCACACATGCAAGAATTGTAAGCACTTACCAACATGAGCCATGAATGAAACCTAAAATATATGAATCATGTACCCTAAATAAAAACCAAATAGAGATAGGCATCTAAACATTATGAACCCAAAGAAATCATTTAAATTGATACATAATTCTTTGTGGCATTTCATCGAACACTTCTTATTCACAAAAATCACTACAATCATATTTCTTAAATGTATATATTGATTTTGAAAATTCATATTTCTAAAATGTATATACCGATTCTGCAAATTTATATACGAAATTAATATATCTAATAAAAATCCAAAAATCAAGATTATGCATGTACACCAAAATACACACACACACACACACACGCACATATACACATATTTATATAGTCCATGATAATGGAGTAGAATAGAAATATATACCTTTGCGATAATGAACTAGAGATGTCATCTATGAAGTTTTCTTCTACAAAATGAACCCTAGCTTTGATTCTTGTTAATTGGAGATTTTGCCTATCGAGATCTTTATGAACCTAAGTTTTTCGGTGATGAACTTCGACCTTTGCTTTGAAATAGGATTTGGGGTTTTTCAAAGATATTTTTCTTTTCGGAATGATTTTATAAAGACCTTTTGGAGGTTAGAGAAATGTGCGAGAAAATTTTGGTGGTTAGAGAAAGTGATAGAAAGTGGAGAGAAAGTGGGAGAAAATTTAGAGAATGAGAGAAATCGGAGAGAAAATGGCAGAATCTGTGGGAAAGAGAGGGAAAATATTGATGAAAGTGGGTTCTAGGAATTCAAGTGTATTTTCAGTAGGAGATTTTCAACGGACCTCTTGTATGGATATATTCCTATAATAATTGAGTCGTGGTCATGTACTAATTTATGGGCCTAAAAATGGACATATTTTAACTCAGCCCATATATATATATATATATATATCATTGTAACTAAAAAGAAGAGAAATTGTAGTATATGTCCATCTTTTAAAATTTGACTTAAATGATGTCCATTCCTTTTAATTTATAGCAAAATATCCACCCGTTTAAAAATTAAAAAAAACTATTAGCTAATAAATATTATTGTTTTCTGATTTTGTCCTTAATTAAAATTTCTAGTTTTTTTCGTTTGGGTTTTCCAAATCTTTTGTGATTCTCTCTCTTTCTCTTGTTCTTTTCTCTCTATCGTTTTTGTTTTCTCTTTTTTTCTCTCTTCTTCTCATTCCATTCTCTCTCCCTCTCTCTCTCTCTCTCAAATCTTAGACGAAGAGACGCTATTTTCCGGCGTTGTTTTTGTTTACCTTATTTTTCTCAGTCGTTTTTTGGGCTTATCTTCGTATTCCTGGTAGTGTTCTGGTTCTGCTTAATCTCCTCCGGTGATTTTGTTGATTTCTTCCTTTGTATTGGTTGAGTTCAGCTTTCGATTTGATCTTATTAGGTATGCATTGTTTTCTTGATTTTGATTTTCTTTTTTTTTTTTTATCATATCTATTTTCTATGTTTGATTATATTGAGTATATTTTTTGGGATTTTTTATTTGTGCTTCTTATTTGTATTACAACTATTATTAATTTAAGTCTAATCCTTATTTTTCTTTCTAATGGCTGTTTTTTTTAGAATTATACTATGTAATTGGTAATGGTTCATTACTTTTTTGTCTTGATATGTATTATTATTGTAGTGGTATATTTATTTTTTATGGTGGTATATATTACTGTAATTATATTATTTTAGTTGTTGAAGATATTTAATATTCTTATTTGGTTCATAATTTATTCGTCTTTGTTTATGCACATTTTGTCGTGGTATATAATATTTCTTTTATGTGGCTATTGTTGATTACTATGTCAATTATTTTGTTGTTTGTTTCAGAGATTTTTTGTCGTGGTATATAAAAAGTTTGTCATGGTATATGAGGTTATGTACTAGACTTAGATTCATTACATTGAGATATTTTATTTTTTATTTTCTTTCTATGTACTCTTACACAATAAATTTTTGGTCATAATATATGGAGTTATATGTCAGGTTTATTACTTTAAGTATATGATATTGTTATTTTGTTTCTAGTTCTTGTTCTTACACTTCGAGGTTTACTAATTTTTAGTCTTGGTGTATGGAATTTTTGTCATTATATATGCACTTATACACCAGGTTCCTTAGATATATGATATTTTGTTATTTTATTTCTATCTTTTTTCATTTCTAATTGCATGAATTTTTGTACTTATGCTTATTTATGTTGTGTAGAGAATTATGTACTATTTTTTTCTGTCTTTTGGTCGTGTTGTTACTATTGAATTTTTGTTAATTAATTGTTTTGTTATTATGGGGATGGCAATGATACTTGTTATTATTCGTTAAGATGGTCGTTGGGATGATAATAAAAAGTACGTTGATTTTAGATTCACTGGTTCTTTGGCTAAAAAAAGGATAACATATTTAGAGTTTGTTGAATTTCTTTTCAAAGAGCCTCATTTAGATCTTGATAGATTGAGACATATGATTCATTTATTTGTTGACATGGATTATAATGGTTTTAGAAATAATCTTTTGGAGATTAAGAGCGATAGTGGATTAGGTTGGTTTTTATATATGGCAAAGGATGATAATGCTATGAAGTACCCACCTATAATTACCTATGATGAGGTACCTTTAGAAGATATAAATATGAGCATACTTAGTTTGGTTTTATTGGTTCATCTTCGTTAGGGAGGGGTTCATTTGTTAATGAGTACAATTCATCTTTTTTAGGTGGAGATTCGAGTGTAGTTGAGGCTGCTTCATCTTCTTTAGGGAGTGGAACATGTGTTCTTGATATTGGTTCATCTTCTGAATGTAGGGGTTCAACAAGGACATTTGAAGTTGGTTCATCTTCCTACAAAACTAGAAGTTCTATTGTTAGTTCTATTTTGACTCATACTTTAGCAACTCTCATAATTTTGATGACGTGGAAGGTTATTTAATGGAATTAAATAACTTGGATGAGCTGAAGAAAAAATATATGTTTATTGGTAAGAAAATGTTGCAAAAGTCTCTGAGTTTATTTGCAATGAAAATGAATTTTGAGTATAAAACAGTAAAGTCTAGCTTGGATAGGCTTTCGATTGCATGTATTGGTTTAAGTTGTTCATAGTCTCTTCGTGCTTCTAAATGTAGACAAGGTAGCTTATGGATCATTCATAAGTATGTTAGTGAGCATACTTGCTCATTAGATACTATTATGTTAGTGAGCATAGGTAGGTGACTAGTGAGCTTGTTTGTGAGTGTATTTTGAACAAAATTAAGGAAGATAAGAATAGGTGAATGATTCCTTAAGACATTATTGATTATATGTTTATGGTGTATCACGTAAACATTAGCTATTTTAAAGCTTGGACTGCTCAAAAACTTACTTATGCTGCTGTTGATGGTCTTCCAAAGGAATCTTATTATTTAATTCAAAAACTTACTTATGCTGCTGTTGATGGTCATCCAAAGGAATCTTATTATTTAATTCCATCATTCTTGACAGCTTTAAAGAGTTTGAACCCAAGTATATTTGGCTTTTTGTTCTGATTTTTTTTATATATGTTTTTTTTTTTGTTTGGTACATGACTTATATAACTTGGTACATGTGTTCATGTGCCAACTAAACTAGTATGTATTATGACTTTTGGCTGTATATGGTTTTTCATCTTTGGTACAGAGATGTTATAACTGGGTACATGTGTATATGTACCTACTGAACCAGAACGTGTTCTAATTTTTGGTTGTATATGGATATTATAATGTGGTACATGTGTATATGTACCTTGAACTATTATGTGCTCTGATTTTTGTTGGAATATGGGTTTTCGTGTTTGGTACATGGATATTATAACTCAGTACATTTGTATATATACCTACTGTACTAGTATGTATTTTTTTATATTGATTATGAAGTTGTTAAAGATGGAAATTTATTATACCATTTTATGACATTTTGGCTTCCATTAAAGGTTGGCATCATTGTAGGCTTGATATATCGGTTCATGCGACCTTTTTGACATCATATTTTCATGGTGTACTATTCATTGCATCTACGAAGGATGCAAATAATCATATTTTCCCTCTAGGCTATGGTGTCAGTGATTTAGAGAATAACTCATCTTGGCATTGGTTTTTTGAGTGTTTAAAGAGTGCTATAAGGGTTTGTACGGATTTAGTGATCATTACGGATAGACACCCTATTATTTTAAATGTCGTACCACTTGTATATCCTGAGACAGAGCATGTGTACTATATGTATCATTTATTAAAAAATTTGAAGACTCATGTGAAGTTTTTTTGGTAATGATGAGTAGTTCAAAAAGTGTATGAAAGCTTATACTATGTCTGATTTTAATGATTTTATGCATCAAATGATTAATATCAAACTAGAGGTTTATAGGTACTTATTAGAAGATATTGGGTATACAAGATGGGTTCGTTGCTAAGCTACTCGAAGAAGATATAATACAATGATAAGTAATATATTTGAAAGCATAAATTCGACTTTGAGTCAAACAAGATCTTTGCTAGGTATATCTACTTTTATATATGATATATGAATATATATATATATATATATATATATATATATATACTATATGAACCAGGAAGAAAATCTTATGTACTATATATTTGTTTATGGTATATTGTATATTGATTTATTGATATGTTTATATTTTCTTTAGTTGATGGATATGTGTATCAGTTATTCCTTTACTTGAGGTAATAAAGCAGAAAGTGCAAGATTAATTTTCTCATCATTCTCTTGTAGCTTCATACTTAAAATCAATGCTTACTCCTTGGGCAGAAAAAGAAGTACGAAAGCAAATTAAGTTTGCATGGATAATGACTGTAAGTTAGGTTTTTTTTTTTTTTTTTGCATCTAGTTAGTTGTTTGTCTTGGTTATATTCTTTTGAATGTGGTACATGATTCTATATACCAGATTGATTAATATATCTTATTTATTGGTTTCATTAGATTTAGGATTGTTTTTTATTTTCTCTCTATTTTATTTTTATAATCAAGTTCATACAATTGGTTTATATATATATATATATATATATATATATCAAGCTCGTTACAAGAATTTGGAGTTCATTGTGCATTTGGTACAATGTACTTAAAGTTGTAAGAGGTGAAATTTTGAAGGTATTCTATCCTGACATGTATGTGTTGTAATGAATAGGTTTAATTTGAGCTACTATAACTACACATCTCACTTTTTCAAGAAAACTACTTCTCAGAATACTTATGACGTCATCGTTTACCCACTCGAAAGCTAAGTTGATTGGGATGTGCCAGGCTTCATTAAAGAGCAAGTTGTTCTTCCACCAAATACTGAAAAAGCCAGTGTTGGTAGGCCAAAAAAGAAAAGGATTCTTTCAGCCGGTGAGTTTATAAAAAAGAATCAAGTCAAGTGTGGTCGATGCAAGCAAGTTGGACATAATTGGAAAAAACTTGTCGAAATCCAATTCCTGCTAAATTCTGTATTCCTAAAGAAAAAAAAAGCCATATGGATCAGTAGTCTCTTTTTATTGATTTTGTAGTTTGTTTTGTTTTCAAACGAAGGGTTTTTTTTATTCTTCCATATGTTGGTACATGAAAATTTGGTCATTGTATATACATATTTTTTCGTGGTATATTAAGTTATGTACTAGATTCAGATTCATTATATTAAGATATTGGATATTTTTATTTTCTTCTATGTGTTCTTACATAATGAATTTTTTGTTTATATGGAGCTATATTCTAGATTCATTACTTTAAATATAGGATATTGTTATTTTGTTTCTAGTCCTTGTTTCTAAACTTTGAGGTACATGAATTGTTGGTCTATAAATATTGAATTTTTATCATTGTATGTGAGTTTATATACCAGGTTCCTTTAGATATTCAATATTTTGTTATTTTATTTTTATCTGTTCTTGTTTCCAAGTACATGAATTTTTGTTCTTAGTATATTAAACTTTTTTCATGGTATATTAAGCTATATACCATATTACATATATACGTTGTTGTGCTCTGAAGTCTATTTAAAATTTTGATACTTGAAATTTTGGTCGTGGTATGTAGAAATTTTGATATAGTAAATGAGGTTATGTACAAGATTCAATGAGGTTATGTATAAGAATCAGATACATTACAATAAGATATTGGGTATTTTTATTTTTTTTTCATGTATTCTTACACAATGAATTTTTAGTCATGGTATATGGAGCAATATTTAAGATTCATAACTTTAAGTATAGGATCTTCTTATTTTATTTCTAGCTCTTATTCATATACTTCAGGTACGTGAATTATTAGTCATGGTATATGAAATTTTTATCATTGTATATGAATTTATATACTATATTCCTTTATATATTTGATATTTTGTTTCCACCTATTCTCATTTCTAGGTACATAAATTTTTGTTCTTAGTATATTAAACTTTTAACATGATATATTAAACTATATACCATGTTACATATATACCTTTGTTTGAAATTATATGAACAATAATGACTAACTTATATATATAAATATATATATATATTATGATATTTGAGCGTATATACTCAGTTTCAATTCATAAGATCCATGAAGAAAAAATATTATCATTCCTAAATAGATTAGATTACTCAAGTGTACATCACAAAGTAAATAAGTAGAACCAAGTAAGTGAGTTTACAAGCAAGGAGAAATTTTCTACTATTCAATACGTTTAGAATTAAAAGTATTTAGTACAATAATCCTTGTCAGATTAAAAAAACCAAAATATCATACTATTTTTCCTAAACCAAAAAAAGACCATATTTTCCATATCACTTTTGTACTTTTATTTAGTACAATAATCGAAGTCATATTTCTATTTCCGTATCACTTGTATGTCTTATTTTTATCTTATTATCTGCCCAATGATAAAGTCCAACTGCCATTTTTTGTCAAAAAAAGATGCACTTTTATCTTATGTGATTTCCTTTACATTAACATCTATCATCAATGTCTCTGCTCTCTTGATTACAAACATCCCACAGTCACTCCTATTTTCATCAGAGAAATTGTCAATTTTTACAAGTCATGTACAAGGTATTATAAATCATATACCATGTTCAAATTAGAATGTACCAAGCTAAATTGTCAAACTAAGTTTATAAATCATATACCTTGTATTAAATTTCATGTACTATAACTAATTTTCTATATACCAGTATTGATTTTATAGAGTTGTCTTACCCATTTTGTTGTGCTTCGATATCTTCTATAAACTACAGGGCGAATTCTTCCTTACTAATCTCCTTTCTCTCCTGATAAAATTTCGTGGCTTCCAAGAGAAATGGGATCATAAATGTGTAGATAGTAAGTACTTCCTTCACCTTGTTTTGATGTGTTGGTGATGCCATACTATCATAGACCTTTATTTTTTGTTCTGTCAAGTCTATTTCAGCAAGCACCCCGTGTTTAAGTTTTTTCCTGAAAACGGGTACATAGGTGTAATCTATTTCGCGCTATGTTCTACCCACTGCCATACCATTTCCATTGACATATTTTACTAGAAAGGATTTAGGCTTCTTGTCCGAACTAAATATTTCTTTTTTTTCATCATCAATATATTCTATCCAAGCCTTCTTAATGTAGTTGTCACAAATGGCATCTAAAGTGGATGATCTTTTTGTGAACAAGTTGGCGTTATATCGAATCTTTTTCCGCAAATAGTAGAAAATAACATTGATGTGCTGTACAAATTTATAAACCCAACTCATTATTCAATAACAACACTCACAATATTTTGAACAACAAACATAAAGTTATCAACCAAATGACATTGTATAAGTTGTCATTTATAACCATATAATATTGATAAACACAATCAATGATATTATGATACATTATACAATTGGTACATTTAACACATATTAGAAGTAGACACAAATGCTCCTTTTCAGTAACTCATATGCCAAAATAGAAATATATAAACTAGATTTCTAAATTCATAAACCTGATACCCAAATACATATACTAGATTCTTAAATTCGTATACCATATATCCAAATACATATACCTATCAACCAAATTCCCAAGTTCATTTACTAGATACAGAAATATAAATACCAGATACCCAAATACATATACCAGATACTAAGATTCATAGACCAGATACTTACATTCATATACCATATACCAAAATTTATATACCAGATTCCAAAATTTATATAACTTACAAAATTAGATATTACAGGAATGTGCATTTGAGCTCGTAAATATGTCCACTTGAGAAATATGTGCAATTGATAAAAACATATATCTATGAACTAAATAGACAAATTCATGAAATAAACAAATAATTCCATGAATTCATTTCTGCAGATAGTAGAAAATGACATTAATTTGCTGTACAAAATCAAAAAACCCATGTCAAAATTTGATTCTTTTATCGTATATATCTAGTTCAATAAGTTATGTACCATATAGTAAAAATCATATACTATTAATAAAAATTATATACCAATTTAATCTTTAGAGACTAACATATACACTAAATAATTATAAACTTACGTAGCTACTAATCAATTTTGTTTGCTTCCAAGTGTTATAAATAGGGACTTAGTTTTTGCCTCATCCACTTCAAGATCCAGTGGCCTTGGTAGGCCACCTTGAGTATCATATTTCCTATCGAAGAAATTTGTTATTATTTTCACTTTCAACTAAAAATATTTATGTAATTTGTTTTTCAAAGATTCTTACCTCCTTCTATTGTTTAAATCCCTTTTATCCAATTCTCAAAGTTGTCTACTGATATTTTCATTAGTTTTTTGTCCACGTCCAATGTGAATGGCCAACATTTGAATGTTGTTTTTCCTAAATTCAGTAGTATTTATCTTAATAGAGTTGCCGGCAAAGGCCTTAAACTAAGGTCAAAGCTCATTTGAGAGTTTGGAGTTATTATTGGACGCTCTGATTTTGCTCTTTTTTCTCTTAATAGTTATCCTTCTGCTGATCCAAATTTGGTTATGTATGGAGATTTCTCGACTGCTCCTAGTTTAATTTTTCTTTTGCTATAGACATTCATCTCCTATATCAATGATTCACAGACAAATAATTAGCATAGGCATAACAAATACAATATTACAATATTTTGTAAAAGCATAAATACATTTGACTTATCCATATATTTTGTACCTTATTGTGTGATATTTCAGTAGCTAGTATATAGATTTCTTTGCTACGTACATGATTTTCTATTTCTGGTATATGAAGTCATATACCATTCAAAACGTACTAATATTTTCATATGTTTTTCAAATTGGTACATTATTTTACTTTTATAGTTCATCAGTTTTAATATGTAGTTCATGACATATATACATCTCATGTACCAAAAGATTAAATACTTTCGTAATAATAGTACAATCAAACAGTTTTCTTTATGAACTACCATAATAACACCAAATGCAGTAAATCTATCAAACATATATTCATTGTTATATAAAATTATGTAAATAAGGTTTATTTTAAACAAAAAAAAAAGTACCATAAACTACAAACTAGTACAATCAACTAGAAATATAAATGAGAAACATAAACCATTAAATTTTTTTAAGCTACCAGCTGAAAACATAAACTTGTTTTTTAGTCATGAACTAGGTATATAAACTATTAGACTAGTTTCTAAATCTATAACGATAAAACAAATATTTATTTCTTGTCCATGGTCTTAGATGCACATGCCTTTATGTTAAGCAAATCTAGCTTAGCATTCTTTGACTCCTTCTCAATGGCTTCCTTTTGAAGAACTCTCTTTGTTAGTGCTTTTGTTCTTTTCTATTTTAGTTCAGTAGCTGCTTATTCCTTTTGGCTTATTCCTTTGTTGTTCGTGAAGACATTCTAAGTCCAGAAGTAGTTACTTTGGTCTTAGCAGCCTCCTGTAAAATGAAATCAGTTCTTATGTTTAGTATATAAGTACATAATGTTTTTAAAATTGCTTTGTTTTGCAACGAAGAATATTTACCTTTGCTTTAGGTTATTTATTGTCCTATTTTTTCTCTACTGCTTATGTTGCTACTTGTTTAATCCTAAACCATAAACTAATATGATGAACTAAGTGAGCATATACTATTATACATAATGTCAAACAAAATTAGTTTTCTATCGTATATACCAAATTAAATATTCTATGAACCAAATAGAAAAATTTATGATCAGTTTTTGTCCTTGTTTACTTTGGGTTGAGGTTCTTTGCATATTATTACATGTACCAAGATTAAAAACCTATGTTCCAAATAAGAAAAGTAATGAACTAGGCATAATTTGTTGGAAAATTCTAAATTAGTTTTAAGTTCATCGTTATACTAATAAACCAAGGATCAAAACTAGCTATTCTAAAATCTAAAAATTACTGGACCGAAGACTATTATCTTTTAAAATCTTGTGCCATATTTATTAAAATTCAAATTGATGCACTATATATAAAAAGCTATTTACCATTTTGAAAATGTTATGAACCAAACATATCTCATTGATGAAACTGAATTTAGTTAAGTTGGAATTATAGAATACTATTTATCTAAACATTTATAGTATAAAAATTAATTAATATATTAATTCTGCATCCAAGTTTTTCTTGCTTTGGTCTATTTCTATAGTATGTAGCTCCGTGATTTTGCCACTGTCTAGTATCTACACATTCAAATTTGATGATTATTTATATATAAACTTGGTTTTCTAATTATAATACGTTATGTCAATTTCTAATTATAATACGTTATGTCAAATGAAACGAATTTTTTTCTTAGTACATTATCACATATACTAAGTTAATAATTCTATGAACCAAACAGAAAGTCATGAACAAGTATAATTAAAACCCATTAATAATTCTATATACCTTTTCTTGATGCTCCTGTTTTTCTTCTTCATTTTTGTCTTCCTTCTCCTTTTCTTGGTTACTTGTATCATTCTTTACATTTATTGTGTTTTTTTCCCCAATCTAAAATATCACAAAAATATTTTAGCTTTGAATGTAAAGTTAACCAAAATGAAAATGCATTTAACCATATTGTATATACCTCATCCACCATAATAGCTTTTCTTTTGTCACTCTTTTTAGCTAGCTCGCTACTGCTACTCCCTAAATTCTGCACATTTATAAACAAGCATAAAGATGTAGTAATGTTAAGCTTGCGAACCATATATATAATGTCATGAACGATATACATAATTTCATAAACAAAGTACAAATATCATGAACCATGCTGAGATATTAAGAAACTACCTTTTCAGGAATGTCATTCTTATGTTGTTCTTCTGCTTGTATTTCATCAATATTAAGCTCCTGAATGACCTCCTTCATAGGAAAAAAAAAGTCATTCATTAAATAAACCAAGACACAAAAGTTTTGATTCTTTACCCAAACTATACTATAGTCCTATTGTGCAGCAGTATCCTCGTGCTTAGCTCTTTTGTCAGCAACTTCCTCATTCTCAGTAGTCTCCTGTGTTCCTTTTTCAGCTGCTGCTGCTGCATTACTCGGACCAGGTGTATATTGTTCAGGGAAAAGCTATGAATGTATCTTAGCAATCATTCTCTCTAGCAATTCAATCCACTTCTTTAGTTCTTTATTTTCCTTTATGATCTATCTATTCTGCCTGATTATTTTTTCATGTTAAAGATGCTTTGGTGTTGCTTCGGTAGAAGATGGTTTGTTATGTTCTTCTATAAAAGTTTCCTCCTCTCTAAATTCTGCCATATACTCTTTCTTCAGCTTATCAGGAGTATAGAACATTTCAAGGTAGGTGGTATGAAATAATCAAATGAATCTCATGAAGTGAACTACACCAATAAGAATAAAAACGACAAACCGGTATATTCATTTTAATTACAATCGTAAAATCTATGTACCAATAACAGAAACCTATGAACTATTATATAATTCTTATGTACCGGCATATTAACATTATCAACGACTAGCATTTTAATCCAAAAAGTATACGAATGTTATGAATTGGTTTAAAATTAATGAAAACACGAACCCTTTACTTACATTATAGTCCTGGAAATAGTTTAATCTCAAGTAAAGAAATAGTTTAAGGTTATAAAAAAAATCATGAACTACTCAAAAATAGAAACATGAACCTGATTAACAAAACAAGAAAAAAAATATCAGCCACTATGTAAAAATCATGAATCTGTTACTTACATCAGGGTCTTGGAAAATATTTTTAGACAGCTTATTAAAGTTGGGTTGTTTGGTTGAATCCCAGTTTGTGATTCTTGGATACAAATGTCCTCTTGACTCGACATATATATCCATGTTCATTAGTGTCTCATAACCTTAAATTTGAAGAGCAACTGGACACCTATATAAGGGGTACTGAGAGAGATGGTGGTTGCTAGGTGCCAACTTTGTACTCTTTTTTTTTCAAATGAAATTCTTCCCTATTGGTAGTCCTCCCATATCCAATCTATATCTACCATGTCAACATATTCTATTTTGATCAATTCTTGTTGATCTCCAATCAAAAAAAATCTGAAAGTATATATAGCTTGCAAAGCTTTTTCATTATCTCACCGTTCTTCCCACCATATGATTGAAATTTTTCTCTAATCTCTTGCTTCTTTACTTTTTTTTTTCAAGGGAGAAAATTTTTTTGAAACCTTCTATACCTTGTAGATTATGTTTTTTCAAGTCTATTACTTTTTTAGTCTTCAGCCCCATAACTGTTGTATACTCCTTCAAACCAAATATATATTTTAGTCCATTGATCTTGAACTATACTTCATCACTATTGGGGCATGGTATCAATCTCAGAACTAAATGGTGAACAACTTATCGGATGGTCTTTATTCTCACATTGATGAAATGTCCAAAGTATGTTTTCTTGAATTGGCTCTGCTCTTGTACACTCATCTTATCATGGATAAGTTGTAGTATATGTATCTTGGAGTAATTCATTTGGATTTTCTTTGGTTCCCTCCACTCAATTTCCGGTACAATGTATTCCATTTTAATTAGAAATCTGCAAAAATATGAACCAAACATGCAAAGTTATGAATGAAACACATAATTATATTAACTAAATACAAACTAAATAGATACTGAAAAAGTCATAAACCAGTATGCAAAAATCATGAACTAAACATATAACTAAATTCATATACCAGATAACCAAGTTTATATATGAAATAGTGATCAAAAGTACGACGATAATTACTTAATATATAAATTCATTAAATGAAGATAAAAATTCATGAATCAAAAAGAATATTTTATAAACAAGAAAACCAATTCAATTACAGAGTAACATAATGAACCTAAATAATAATGAATCTAAAATCTACATTAAGGTAGATTTATAGTATAATTTATTGGTCATAAACAAAGAAACTACACCATGAACTATCTTGAAATGAATCAGTTGCAACCTTTAAATACCGATATATACTAGAAATTTTTTTAACAAAAAGCAGTATCTATATGTCAAAAATAATACAGAAAAAAAAAAACTTATGAATGAAATACATAAACTTATATACCAAATATTGAAATTGGTGGAAATTTTCATTCAAGCATTTTATCAAATGCTTTAACTATTATATGGTTATGAAACATGCCTATAAATATAAACTTATGAATCAAAGGGAGCTCTCATATATAGAAATAAAATCAACGCTTTAACTGGTACAATTGATATAGGTTTTAGGCACATATGATGGTGACTTAATTAAGTATTTGTTAAACAAGCGAATATACAACAAAAGGGCCATGCTAAAGTTCGAAAGGTGATTTAGATGAAAGGAGGGTAGTTTGGGACTACAATGTAGTCTATTTTATCTGGAATTTGCAAATATATAAATCAAATATGCAAGGTTATGAAAGAAATACATAAATTTATCAACCAAAAACAAATTAAATTGGTGATGAAAAAAATCATGAACTAGTCTAAAAAAATAATGAACCACTATGAAAATTTCATGAACCTCTAGGAAACTATCATGAACCACTATGAAAATTTCATGAACCACTATGCAATTGACCAAGTAAATAAGCACTCTAATTTTTTCCTTTCACTGTCAAAAGCAATGGTTAACCTTGACATACACAACACTTTCAGTAGAGGACAAAAAAAATCTATAAGAAGTTGGGGAAATTATTCTCGCTCAAGTTCTATCGATGTCTTGAATTATAGTTACAATGGACAAAGTGAGTACTAAATCTCAGAAACTTCTTGCTATAGAAAATGTCATTATGAAACAAACTTTCCTATATATGAAATACAAAGTTTAAAAAATCATTGAATAACACTTAACTTATAGTCAACATACTACAACACAAATACATATACCAAATTGAAAACATCTTGAACCATAAATAAATCTTATGAGAAATAATTCTGGTAAATATATAGTTGAGAAATAATAGAATATCTACCAAAATTTATATACATAGCTTTTAATTATATTTACTAACTTATTCAATAATGTACTAATTTTTATTTCATAATATTAATAGGTATTGCTTACTTATATTTTTATGAACCATGTGCCATATTTACTATATTATCTACCAGAATTAAGTATATATTTACCAGAATTTAGTAATATCTATCTGAACTAAATTTTTGTCTACCAAAACAAAATTTGAAGCCTAAATCAAAAGATAAGCACATCTATTCTAGAGCAATGTCCTAACAGAAACCTATAAGCCCCTTTTATTACCAATAAAATGTTAGGACAACTCTCTTTTCATTATATCTTTTACTTAGATCTTTTTCACTTTTCACACATTTTATACATTTCAATCTCTAAATTTCATATGATCCTAGTATATTATTTCTAATATATACCTGCAATCGTTTTTAAAAAATATACAATTATTTCTAAAAATACTACTTTGATTGAAGTTCATATTTTTTTTTCTCTCTTCCACGTTTGATAGGTTTATATCATAGAATGCTAATTATCATCTTCATATCAGAGATCAGAGATCTCTCAAAATTAGAGAACATATATGTACACAAAATGTCTATTATATATACAACAACTAGTAAATCAAACCTATATACATATATGTATACATGTACATAAATCAAGAGTTCATAAGCCTCAATGATAGGCGCCATCGATTAACCAACTCATATCTAGCAGGTACCTTTTATATGACATTTCAGTTTTATATGATACATTTCCTACAAACACATTTATATATAGGGTGTAAATATATATATCTATATATATATATAATTAGACCTCAAATCTAATCATTCTTCATTGAAATAGAACAGATATATCAAGTTTATTTTATGATCTACCATATCCAAATATGTAATTACCAAAACTAATTTTATCAAAAACATAAACATATGTACTAAATTTAGATATTAATTTACCGTAGCTAATACCTAAATTGATACAACATTTCTTTCGAGCATTTTGTCAAATGCTTAGCATGCAATTCTCTATAAGATGAACCAACTTCAAATGTCCTTGTTGAATCACTACATTTAGAAAATGAACCAATATCAAGAACATATGTTCTACTCTCTAAAGAAGATGAACTAGCCTCAACTACACTTGAATCTCCACCTAAAAAAGATGAATTGTGATCATTAACAGATGAACCCCTCCCTAACAAAGATGAACCAATAGAACTAAACTGAGTATGCTCATATTTATATCTTCTAAATCATAGGTAATTATAGGTGGGTACTTCATAGTATTAACATCCTTTGCCATATACAAAAACTAACCTAATCCACTATCACTCTTAATCTCCAAAAGATTATTCCTAGAACCATCATAATCCCTGTCATCAAACAAATTAATCATATGTCTCAATTTATCAAGAACTAAATAAGACTCTTTGAAAAGAAATTCAATAAATTCTAAATACGTTGTCCCTTCTTTAACCAAAGAACCAGTGAATCTAAAATCAATGTACTTTTTATTCTTATCCCAACGACTATTATAGCAAATAATAATAGGTATCACTGCTATCCCTATAATAACAAAATAAACAATTAACAAAAATTCAATAATAATAATACGACAAAAAAAAGAAAAAGTACATGATTCTCTACATAATATAAATAAGCATATGTACAAAAATTCATATAACTAGAAATGAAAAAATTTAGAAACAAAGTAATAAAATAACAAAATATCAAGTATCTAAGGAACCTGATATATAACCTCATATACAATAACAAAAATTCTATATACCAAGACTAAAAATTAGTAAACCTTAAAGTGTAAGAACAAGAGCTAGAAACAAAATAACAGCATCCTATACTTAAAGTAATAAACCTGACACATAGCTTTATATATCATGAACAAAAATTCATTGTGCAAGAGCACATAGAAAGAGAATAAAAAAAATCCAATATCTCAATATAATGACTCTAAATCGGGTAGATAACCTCATATATCATGATAAACTATTTATATACTACGACCAAATATCTATGAACCAAATAGCAAAATAATTGACATAGTAATCAACAATAGCTACATAAAAGAAATATTATATACCATGACAAAAAGCACATATACAAAGACCAAAAAATTATGAACCAAATAAGAATATTAAATATCTTCAACAACCAAAACAATAGAACAATAGTAGCATATACCACTAGAAAAAAATAAATTTATCACTACAATAATAATACATACTACGACAAAAAAGTAATGAATCATTACTAATGACATAGTATAATTCTAACAAACACAACCATCAGATTATAAGAACAAGAGCTATAAACAAAATAGCAGTATCATATACTTAAAATAATGAATTTGAAATATAGCTCCATATATCATGACCAAAATTTCATTGTGTAAGAATACATGGAAAGAAAAATAAAAATCCAATATCTCGATGTAATGAATCTTAATCTGGTACGTAACCTCATATACCATGACGAATGGCTTATATACCACGACCAAAAATCTATGAACCAAACAGCAAAATAATTGACATGATAATCACAATAGCCTAATAAAAGAAATACTATATACTATGACAAAAAAATGCATATACAAAATCCAAAACATTATGAACCAAATAAGAATATTAAATATTTTTAACACCCAAAACAATAGAACAACAGTAGCATATACTACCAGAAAAAGTAAATATACCACTATAATAATAATACATATCATGATAAAAAAGTAATAAATCATTACTAATTACATAGTATAATTCCCAAAAATATAGCCATCAAAAAGAAAAGTAAGGATTAGACTTAAATTAAGAATAATTGTGACATGAATTAGAAGCACAAATAAAAATCTCCAAAAATATACATAATATAATCAAACACAAAAAATATAGATATGACTAAAAAAAAGAAAATCAAAATTAAGAAAACAATGCATACCTAACAAGATCAAATCTAAAGACGAAGGTTACTAATGAAAAGGAAGAAATCGATCAAATTGTCAGAGAAGAAGAAGCAGAACTAGAAGATGAGGATGAGGATGAGGTCAAAAATGCAGAGAAAAAGGAGAACAAAAACAACGCCGGAAAATAACAAGATTTTGCTGGAGATTTGAGAGACAAGAACGAGAGAGAGAGAGAGAGAGAGAGAGAGAGAGAGAGAGAGAGAGAATCATGAGAGAGTCAGAAAACCCAAACGAAAAAAATTAAAAATTTTAATTAAGGGCAAAATTGGAAAATAATAATATTTATTAGCTAACAGTTTTTCTAATTTTTAAATAGGTGGACATTTTGCTATAAATTAAAACGAATAGGCATCAATTAAGTCAAATTTTAAAAGACGGACATATACCATAATTTCTCTATATATATTCTCTTTAGGGTTAGATTATGACTTTTAACTAGTCTTTTTAATGAAGGATAACAATTTTGGATATCTATTTGATAGACTTGAATTATGCTAAAATTCTGTGACTTCGAAAATTAAGTGGCATTTTGAACAGTAAAAATAAGAGGAAATTTGATTTTATGAGGTAAAATTTCAAAAAAAAATGAAAAATTCTGAATTTGTTTATAAAAATACTACTTTTGAACATATTTATCAAAATACTATCTTTTACCACTTCAAAGATTACTTGAGTAAGTAACTTGAATGGTTATCATCTATAATGGTTATCATCTATACCTTTGGAAAGTTCCAATTTCAAATAATAAAGCAATATTATCATAAATTAAAAAATGATATTTTTTAAAATAAACTTTGAAAATTGTAATTTTATAAATAATTCTAAGAATTTTTTATAAAACAAATTTGCCATTCTGGACTTTTCAATTTGTTGGACTTTGAGCTTGTAAATCGAATCCCATAATAAGATTAGTCCATAACCCATAGCCCATAAGGGAAATTAGAGTGAGTTTTTTTTTTTTTTTTTTCAATTTAGTTTATGTACAAAGTGCAAGTTCTTATACCAAGCACATCATACTTTACACTTGGGAAAATTAGAAATTTATTTAAAGTGTGCCTAAAATTTAGTTATTTTGCTATATGCCCCTAATGATAATTAGTCCAAAAAAAAGTTATTTTGACAAAGTAGTCATAAAAAAAGTGACTTTATACATTTAGGCTTCATCAAAAAAAAAAAAAAAATTTGAGGGTCTACATTCATCGCAAAAACAAAAGAAAAGTACATTAGTTGGACTAACTTGCAAAAATAACTTTTTATGAATCGTTTCAAAATGACATTTAGGATTATCAAACATTTTGATCTATATAGTCAAGAGTTTTTTTAACCATGCAAAAAAACTATTATTCATTACACTTTTAGGTTGTTTTTTTTATTATTATTATTGTCAAGAAGCTCTTGACTACATATCAAAACATTTTTGATACTTTTAAAATGTCATTTTTTTTAAAATTCACTAAAGTCATTTTGACCCAAATTAATCTTACCTATGCCCTTTTTCTAAAAGGGGCAATTAGAAATTATACGGTATTTTCTCAAAAAAAAAATTGAAAAATACGGTGGTTAGCATTTTTTAAATGCAGTACGGTTTTATTAGGAAAATACCGTTTTTTAAAAACATATTTAGTAAAATACCATTTTTAAAAATAGTAACTAGTAACTAGTAACAAGATTCTAAAAATTAGTAACTAATAATTAAAGATATTTATAATTAGTATACAACTAGTAACCAACAACCGGAAAGAAGTTTTCAAAAACTGGTAATCAGTAATCATTTAAAAAATAGTATTTTTCTAAATTTTCTTTAAAAAATGATATGTTTTCTAATAAAAATTGTACAAAAATTTGAAAAAAACCTGACTTCCATATTTTTGAAATTTTTTGGTATTATAGGTAAAAGTGTTAGAAACCCTTTCCAAAACAAATGAGCTTCTCATAGAAATCTAAATCCAAAGTCCAAAACATTGAAAAATCCCAAATGGGATGAGTTTTTTCTTTTTTAAGTATCGATTTCATTTAGAAAAATATCACTTTTAAAGGTAATTATAAATAAAAAAAATCATTTTAAAATATATTTGGAAATGCACTATTTCTCTTTTCAAAATTTGTATTTTTCAAAGGAATTTGAGGTAGCCAATTAAGTTTCTTGAGGTAATAAGTCTTTTTATCTCTAACTAATTTGATTAGTTACTTCAAGTGTCTTGTCAAAAAAAATATTTTTTTTCTAAATATTGTTAAAAATAATATTTTCTAAATAAATCCGGAATTTTGTAAAATATTTTGACCATTCAGGTTCTTCAATTTTTTTTTCAAAAATTTTATTATATAAAATCAAATTTCCCCGAGACAAATTAAATAAAAGGCTATATAAAACCTTTTCGTTCCTAAACATTCGGTATTCGACGACATATATTTGCAATCATTTAACATTTACAAAAGTTTTCTCGGATAGAATATGCCTTTACTGTACATTTAACTGCAAAATATGAGGTTCCACTTTAACAGTTTCGTGGTTGGGGTTTGATGGAAATTGTGTACAGGAGTTCGACTATTAAAGTACGCAAGGTTTTTTTTTTTTTTCTTTATAATAATTTTTATAATAATTGAATGTTATTAGTTAAGCTCACTTAAAAAAAAAAACACAAAATATGAGATTTTTTTTATATACGAACATTTCATATCATTCTACAATACTTAATTTTCCGTACAGCTAAAATGCAAAGAATAAAATCTTGAATCTAACAAAACTATGCACAAACTAATTCTTGTCAAATATCTGTAAAGAAGCATATATATACATGTATCTATATATATATATATATATGTGGCTTTTTTTGGGGGGGAGAGAGAAATGATATTAAAAGTTTTAAAAAATAAGTTCGAGAACAATATGACATGTAATTATTATACGTCTATTTATATAAAAGTCTTGATATTAGAAAACTTAAAGAGCTAATAAGTAAGATAAGGAAATCTTCAAAACAAGACAAAGGCCACTGTCAAGACCGCTTATTTTGTTCCAATTGTCTCCTGAATGAACGTGATAGAATAGACGATGTATGCACTTAAAGACACCATCATATTGGTTTGAGTTCTAACTTGAGATAGCCAATCACGTGTCCCTTTTTCACACACTGTACCATTAATTTATAAATATAAGGTTGTTTTTCCTTCTTCATAATATAAATATACATAGTCAAACGACATTAGTATTATTTTCCAAATTATATGGTGCATCCATGGAGATAAGCTCTCGACCTTTAGCCGTTGAAAGCTTCTCCGAAAGCTGGTTATCCAACGCTGTAAGAGTACCTTCTTTAGCAAACAGCCTTGAATTCGATGAGAGTTTTGATTTCGACACTCCAAATTTTGCTGAATCCCAAGCATTTGTTCATGCCGATGAACTCTTTTCTAATGGTCTCATCAAACCGAGTAGTACTAGCGCTACTGCAGATTCAACGGTTTCGGTCGTGTCTTCATCAAGAAGTAGTACTGGTACAAGTGAATATTATTCCAGGATCAAAGTTAGCGATAATCGGAGCGATGATGATACTCAATTGGGTTGTTCTTTTTGCTTCTTTAGAAGACGGAGAAAGTACTCATCAGAGCAAATCCTGAAAAAGATGTATGGATATCTCAGACCAACGACACGTCGTTTTATTTGGGGTTCGAAGAAAAGTACCAAGGTTGATGATATTGATAGAAGAAGAATGGAAGTTCGCAGGAGCTGGAGCAATATTGCATCGCCACAAACATCTCCAGGGCGGCCGAGCACAGTGTACGTGGACATTAATGAGAGCTCAATCTATGAAGCAGTTCTTCATTGCAAAAGATCTATAGGTATGTAACTTAATTGGCGATATCTTTTTCTTGCTTTTTATTGATCATGAAGAGATAGTCTACAGTTTGCAAGTTAAGAAAAATAAATTTTGTCCTTCTGATCATCTAATTATGTGATGATTTATTTAATTTTCAGGAAAATGATTATGATTTGAAGGAGATAAAAGAGATTATTGGAGGAAGAAAGCTTGAAAGGGCGTCTTGAAATTAATTGCAACAAAGAGACTAGTCAAGTTGTTCTTTGTCCCATTTCTTTTGTTTCCTCCTCCTTGTATAGATTAGCTTAAATTTATTTTTAAGTAAACTGTATAGCTGTGATAAATCCGGCACCATAGTGTATCAAGTGGTTTTTTTTTTCAAAGGAAAAAATCTATTATAAATATAAAATTGTATGAAGCTTAAATAATAATATATGTGTCTTCTTCATGTTTTAACTATATATTAAAAATACTATTATCTATGTCCTCATCTATTAAGATATTGCATATCGTCCAACACATAGACCCTGCATGTGCGATTTATGGAGGCACGCCTCTTGTGAATATATATATGTTGGAGCGGTTTCTCACCAGCCGTCCACGTGTCTCGGACTGCTGATGCTAGATTCTCCAACTGTCCACATGTCCTTGCTGTCTCAAAACTCTCTGAACTCCAAGCAAGATCGGAGAGGCGGGGGTGGCCACCTGCAAAGACTCTCCGATGCTTAAGTCAGTGGCTTTCTTTTGTGTTTGATAGCAAGGAGAAAAATATCAATATGAATATCTATCTGTTTGTTTTCTTTTTTACATGCCCCTCTCGGGAACGCATGGCAATGCTTCAATATATGTAGTCCTCCGATAGCAAAAAGCATGGTTCTCTCTTTTTTGGAAAAAATAATGAGTACCTTTCACCTCAAGATCTTTTCTAACTGTGACGGGCCGAGATTTCTGTGACCTCTTCTGTGCTACCGTGGCCTGATTTTCGCCACCTCCTACAGCTTCAATCTGTCAGGAGCAAGATTTGGGCAAATCGCCGTTCTGTCAGGTCGGCCTGTCTCTGCGCGCGCACCTATCCAGAAACGCATTAAATGCTCTGTCCGGGTCTGGAGTCGGGGGTCTGCTTTCAATTGTGCCCAGTCTGAAGACCCTTGGGGCTTCTGACTCCTACAACTGTTAAGATAAGGGTCGCTATTCCTAGAGAGCAGATCCTCGGGGCCTCAGACCGCCAGCTGTCGTGATTGGGGTCTGGCTGGCTGGACCGTCTGGGATCAGTTATGGGGACCCTGGGGCTTCTAACCGCTACGCTCGGAAGACCCAAAGGCCGATGGCGAGATCACGTGCGATCCCCGTGGCCCTTCTC
>JXTB01000259.1:8761-45984 GCA_002914805.1 Parasponia andersonii
AGGTTTCCTGTTTGTTAAGGCAAACTATACGGAGAAGGTCGCACAAAACCTGTGGAAGCGGTCGCATATAACCATCACGGGAGAGGTCGCATATAACACTTATGCGACCTTAGGATTTTAGACCGCACAACAGTATCTAATTTTGATTTTATGAATCCAAATTCGATAATGCATTGTTATTGTTAGGTCCAAAAGTTTAACATTCTAAATGACAAAATTTTGAGAACTCAAGTTGATAAAAATAAAGAAGAAGTTGTTACAACAAGTCTGAAGTTATTATAACAAGTCTGAAATTATTACAGCAGTGTTGGTTTTACAACAACTGAAACTTGTATTTTTCTTTATATAGAAATCTTCTAGAATGTGCTCAAACGTATTTTGTTTTCATATTTGATGATTCTGATGAAAATATAGATGAACATAAATTGAATTCCATGCATAGTTGATTAGAATATTTTCCTATCAATTTTTAATCAATTCCTTTTATCTTTACCATATAAATCATTGATTTTTTTCCTCATTCTTTTATCCTTGATTGATATCTGATTACCTCTTATTATTCAATGAATTTAGACAGGTTTCTGAAGTGAATTCATTAGGATTTTTGTCCTTAATTATTGCCGGTAATTTACTCATCAATTAATTAAGTGTCCTTTAGTTAATTAATTTGATTCAATAAGTTGTTGTAATCAGATTTTCTAAGTTGTTGTAACAACTCCGGAAATTTAAGAAAAAATTGGTTAATTTTCTTAAATCTTGGCTTTTGATTTATATTAAATAAAGATTTTCAACTGTTCAAAAAGTGTCCAAACTGAATCAAAGGAGCAATCATGAATCTGGACATTTTCCCAGTATTTGTTTAGAAAGTTATTGCTGGCTGATTACAACATTTATGAAAAATTTTGATTTTGTTATTAACTCTTTCCTTATTTGATTTCAGCCTATTCACACTCTAATGGATGACCAATGGAGCTAAAAATTACCTATAAAAACTCTTCTACTCTAAGAAATTTTGGATGCACTTCAAAGAGAAAAATACATTGTAATAGAGCTTTTATGTGTACCTAAACTATGAGAAAAAGAGAGCTTCTGTAAAAGAGTTTTGGGAGTTTATTTTTTTGTGAGCCTTGAATGTTCTTAGAGTGATTAGCTCTAGGAAATTCACTTGAGATTGTAAAAATCCTTCTGGAGAAGGGCTAGGTATTCTTCGAGAGAAGATAGGTTCTAGTGTATAGGAAGAGTCCTAGTGTCTTGAATTGAAAGTACATTATAGAGAGAAGATTGATCCAGCTATTAAAGGGAGTTCAAGAGCTTAGAGTCAAGTAAGACGAGTAGAGCTCACTGAATATATTGAGAAAAGAGTTAAACACGGTGCATCAAGATATGAGGGAGTTTTTCTTGTTTAAGTCATTAGTGTTTGTACTTTAAAAATTTCTACTAATATGTTTCTTTCTATAGCTGTGGCCCCATAAAATAGGTTATTGAAAAATAACCGAATCATGTAAAAATCTTTGCTCTCATTTTTTTTTTTTTAATTTCATTATTGTGATTATTTTGCTAATAGCATACGTTTAATACTTCAGTTTTACAACAACAACAATACGATTAACTGTTGTAACAGCAGCAGAACTTATCTAAGTGTTGTAACAACAATGACAACCAGTTTTTAAATTTAGTTATTTCGAATAATAAATTAAAAAACTAGTATACTTGTAATCTTGAATCCTTCAATTATATTAAATTAAATAATTTGTTGTTATAATTTGGAAACGTTAGTTTATGAATAATGTGATGTGTTATTAGTTTAGGTGAGATACTAAAGTTTAAAAAGTTAGGTTACTTTATTGAAAAAAAAAAAAAACAGTTTGGTAAGTATTTATTCGAATATTGTTACTTTGTTTTATAAATTAATTAAATTTATTTAATTTCAAAAAATATGCATATAGTTTCAATGTGTTCTTTTATGGTTTTAGTGTGTTATTTGTTTATGGTTTTATGCTTTTATTGTGTTAACTCAGTTAGAAACTAATTTGAAGACAAATTAATAAATAAATCTTGAAATAATAATTTATTAATAAATTAAATATTAATGAAAATTAAATAAATTAAAAAATATTAGTATAATATAATTAGCACTATAATACAAAAATAAACTAATTAAGAAATTGATTGAGTAGATAGAGGCTAATTTTAAGACTAAATAATAAAAAGAATGGAAAAAATAATGTTTTATAATAAATAAGAAAAAATATTTAATAAAATAAAATTAATAATCAATGTTAAATAAATAAAAAATAGTAAAATATTGACTAGAGTTTATATATATTTTTTTAATTTGTCAATATTTATTTTACATTAATTCATATTTATATTTCAAAAAATTAATAATCTAAAAGAAAGATATTTGTCGTCACTATAACATTAATAAATAAAAATAAAAATAACATATAAATCTAAAACTAAAGGGACGACTATTTTAAAAATATCATCGCTTTAGGCTATACTTGTACATAATTGACAACATTTTCAAAATAGTTGTCGATTTTGCTCTAACAAACCGAAAATCAGATAAAAAAGTGGCAACGACAAATAGCATCAATTTATAACATCTATACCAACAATAGTCGTCTATACAGAGACTTATACATACAAACCTAAACTAATGATAATATTGTCAGCATAAATCTATATTGACGATATTTATTGTCGCTCTATTCCCGTTTTGTTATACTGTCAGTTCCTAAATATAGGTTAAAATTTTATTAAAAAAATAGTCAAGTGGCCATAAATATTGCCTTGAGTCTTTCTTCATCCATAAAATTGACAAAAGGGGGCACATCTATAAATAATCGGAAAATAATGTAGGGATATTTTTAAAACTTCTCATATTAATTACAAGGAACAAAATAAGACACTCTCTACATACATGTAGGAGAAAAAATAGAAACATTTATATATTTATATATATATATATATATTGGTACATGCATGATTATTGCCATAATATGTATAGTGATAACGATATACCATAATATGTATAGTGATAACGATATACGATGTTGCTCATATTGAAAGACTACTAACAATATTGTCAATGTAGATTTTTGTCCTTGAATCAACACACGCTATGCATCTTTGATTGGTCTTTATCAAAGGATTCCAAAACCCAAATTTAATATAGATGACATGTCCGTACAGCTTTTAATAAAACTACCTAAGAACTTCCACTAAATCTCAAGTAGTGAGTATCGGTGCGGTACCTACTAAATATGCTCTAAAATGATGTTAGAATGATGAACATGGTGAATGAGTACCATATTCTTGGAAAGTTATAAGGATGAAAAAATGATTAGTAAAATTTTGAGAAATTGTGACAGCTTACTTTTTGTAAGTGAAAGATGTATTATTTATAATGATCTTGTGATTCCAATATTGCAGGAAATAGGAATCACATGTCCTTTTGAATACCAGAATGTATTTCACTTACAACTTATACGAATAAGACTTGGCAAGAATCTATGTGTTGGCTTTAATGTGCACTACAAGACCTAGGACTAGCTAGGGAATATTATATTTAGTATTTACCTCGGTCGAATATTTTGTAGTAAGTAATTCACGATGTCACACTTGTTCATGCCGTTTGCACTACAAGAAAATAAACTTATATTAATGACATCTATAGTGATGACAAGATGTCGTCAGTATAGCTTACCACTAAAGCAATGACAAACCATTGTTGTTGCCTTAACTATCTGAGAATAAATTTTTTGAATAAAACACTTATAGCGATGACAAAAGGTCCTTTAAAGTAGCGATATGCTAATGTCATCATTGTAGTCTTGACGGATATAAAAGACACCACATATCACTCCAAATTTTACACTATACACTCATAGCCTATAAAATATCTGCACTTATGGTGACGATAAATGTAGGCAAATTAAAATCTAAAAAATAAATAAAGTTAATTAATTTAACCTATATCTATACATTTGTTATAGCTAAAGATTTTGAATGAAATTTTTGGCCCAAGATTACTTTATTAAACCTAAAAAAAATTAATAAATTCTTTATTTGACTATATCAATTACTTCGCTATATGTTTTGAATAAAATTCTGAGTGGTAATGTTTACTGGTTTAAATTTTGATATTAAAGAGGATGGTGTCATTTGGGCTATAACGACGATAGTCCCTATCTATTGACTCTGTATAATAAAAACTCAAATATTCTTCCCCTACTTTTATCTTGTCATTCACACTCACTCTCTCTAAACCCTACTCCCTTTCACTCTCTCTCTCTCGCTCCGAATCACACCTCTCTCATTTCCTTTGATCTCTTACCCCCTCACTCCCAAATAATATGTATATATATATATATATTTATCTAGTTTCTATTTTCATTCGCGTTATTTTCTAAATTTTTTTTGTTATAAATACTAAATTTTTGTTTGATTAATTTTTTTTTTCAGATTTGTATTATTGTAGAGTTAGAACTTTTTCTTTATTAGAGAGATAATTTTTCTTAAATCTTAATTTAGTTTAATTGATTTTTAATGAATATGAGGATTAATTGTTTGGATAAAATATATGAACATACGAATTTGTGTGATAATGTGTTGAATATATACAATTTTTATGAAATTTTTTTGGCTATGAAATTTGTTAATATATTGATTTTAGAGTATAGAATATGTGAGTCTAAGAGTTTTAGTTTGAATATTTGAATTTAATTTTAGAGGTATAATTTTGTTCTGATAGTATATTTTTGGGATTGATTTTGGAATGATTTAGGTTTGGGAGTTGATTTTATTTTTTTTTGGGTGTAATATTATTATTTATTTATTAAAATTAAATGTATTTAAATTAATTAAACTAGTTGTATTTTTTTTAAGTCTGTAATGTATTGCTATAAATAATTTATATAGTTTTCAAAAAACTATATGCCGATAGCGACAACAAAAGTTATTGCTGTAACGTGTCTATTATGACAATAAATTATATCGTCACTTTACAGGTGCTTTAGGGGTTTATAACAACGGGCCTATAATGACAACTCAAAGGCGATGACTTTGTTATCGCCATTGACGTATAACAACAACCAAATTTTTGTCATAGTTATAGATATCTTTTTTTGTAGTGTTAGCCTGGTCAGAGGTTAGTCAAACTAATCCAACGCATCATGAGATTGAGTTTTTTGAGTGTTACGATCGTAAGAAGTGAGAGTTAGAGTTTCTGGTAGACTGCTTAGAGTTTCTAGTTTACTGCCCAATTATAGTCTGCCGATTTTTCGTCCAAAATAGTGATTTACTCTCTATAAGAATCGGTAAATAAGATTGGTCTATCACCCATTTTTAGTAGACAGAACTGGTCTACTGCTCAGACTACCGATTTGTGATTTTAGCATTTTTTATTACCTGTTTTCGCATTTTTTCCCTTTATTTTGTTACTAGATTCCGGATATTTAATATTTTGATAGGGTTTCGTGTCTTATCTAGTTTTTCCTATATATTGTAAATCATAAGACCTTTTATTATCAATTTTGAGTTTTGAATTGATTAATAAAATTCAGAGAGAAAATATCTCTTTTCTTTCCAAATTTCTGGTATTCTGTGAGAATCAACGGTTGCTTGAAGCCTATTTCTTAGTATTCGTGAGCAAATCATCAGGTTATAGTAGGTTATCCCCAATTTTTTGAAAGATCTTTATCATTAGATACTTCTGCAACATCAGTTGGTACTAGAGCCGCATTCATTCTTGATAAGATGCTGCTAAGAAGATGCCCAACCAATTAAGTCCCTGTGGATGAAGTCTATGAACATGATCGGATGACGCAATCGGAGTAACAAATAGCCCAATTAATGGAGCAGGTGGATGCATTATTAGCTCTCTAAAATCAATCACATAATCATGTAGTGGTGAAGAGTACTATGAATAGCCCTGCCATGCTGGTGTAGGGTTCATGTTCATACATAAGAGGATGATAGACAACATTGGAAGACGGGAATACGTATCGAGATTCCTGACTTCTATGGTAATATGCAATTAGAAGAATTTTTGGATTAGGTATGTACCATAGAAGAAGTTTTGAGTTCAAAGGAATTTCTGAGAACAAGAAGGTTTCGTTGATCGCAACAAGGCTTTGTTTTCGTTGATTGCAACAAGGCTATGTGGTAGAGCCATTGCATGGTGACAGTAGTTAAAGATGACAAGGACCAGGTTGGGAAAGTTAAAGATTGTAGAGTGGGACAAGATGAAGAAGAAGATGCGTGGTGAGTTTCTGCCCTATAATATATAAAGGTTGATATACCAAAAGTTGTAAAACTTACGGCAAAGAACCCGCTCCATAGATGATTATACAACTAAATTCTATCAGTTCTTAGTGCGTAAGGAGATTCAAGTGACGAATGATCAGTTGGTGAACTGATCGAGGTATATTGGAGGTTTGCAACCTCAACTTAAAGACACCATTAATTTATTTGATCTAATCAACGTGTTTGCAGCACACTAGCAGGCACTTCAGGTAGAGAAACAAGCCTTAAGACAATCGGATAGCACGTCATAACAACTGCAGCAGTAGCCAGATTGGAGCAAACAAAGGTAACAACACCTATCAAAAAAGTCCACCTAATACCTCAATCTACTATACCAACAACTAGTAGAATTAAATGCTTTGGGTGTAGAGAAATAGGTTATAGATAGCAAATTGTAAGAAGTCTAGCAAGAGCGCTTTATCTAGTGAACCCAGAGAAGTGGAGAATAACGTGGAGATTGGTAAGGAGCCAAATTTTGATGATAGTGCAGTAGAGGAAGAATATGTGGAGGGCGATACTGGATCGTTACTTATAGTTCGGCCTTCTTTTTTGATACCATGAGCTCTAGAAGATGATTGGTTGTGCAATAATATTTTCCAATCAATATACACCATTATAGGTAAGGTGTGTAAATTCATTATTGATACTGGTAGCTATGAGAATATTGTATCTGAAGAAGCTGTGCAGAAACTAGGGGTAAAGACTAAGAAGCATCCCAAGCCATATAAGCTAGTTTGGCAAAATAAGGGAGGAAATGTTATAGTTTCACAACGAGCTATAATTCTTTTTTCAATTAGGTAAAACTATAAGGATGAGGTCAAGTGTGAATGGTAAATATGGATGCATGTCATATATTACTAGGGAGACCATGATAGTATGATAGGAGTGTGCTCCATGATGGGCGTAGTAATACTTATAGTTTCTATATCAACAACACAAACATTGTTCTAGTACCTAACAAGAATAATGAAAAGCCAACACCTACTAGGGATAGTGCCAATCTCTTATCTTCAATAATGTTTGAAGCAGAGACGGAGGATTCTAGATATATATATATATATATATATATATACACATGCTGTGTGGAAAGGAGACAAATGTTCAGGTGGCCATTCTAGAAGAGGCAAAAGCACTAATTGAAGAATTCAATGATGTGTTTCCTGCCAAACTACCAGATAGTTTACATCCCCTACGTGATATCTAGTACCAGATTGACCTGGAATCGGGTGTTTGTTGCCTAACAGACCATATTATAGAATGAGTTCTAGTAAGCATGAGGAGTTGAGAAGATAAGTAGAGGAGTTGCTAGCTAAAGGACATATTAGAGAGAGTCTTAGCCCGTGTGCGGTACCAATTTTGTTGATGCCTAAGAAAGATGGTTCTTGGTTTATATGTGTGGATAACCGAGCAATCATCAAGATTAATATGAGGTATAGATTCTTGATTCCTCGGCTAGATGACTTACTTGATCAACTTAGTGGAGCTACTATACTAAGTTGGATTTGAAGAGTGGATACTACCAGATTCGAATACGACCTAGAGATGAGTGGAAGATAGCATTCAAGACCTGGGAGGGGTTATATGAATGGCTAGTTATGTCATTGGGGTTGTCCAATACACTAAGTATGTTTATGAGAGTAATGAACCAGACCTTGCGACCTTTCATTCGAAAATATGTAGTAATTTATTTCAATGATATACTAATTTATAGTGCTAATCTTGAGTTGCATCTTCAGCAAAATCGAGGAGTTTTAACCATTTTACATCAAGATAAGATATTTGATGCAGTAAAGAAATGCATACTCATGACTCCTGAAGTACTATTTTTGGCGTATGTGGTTTCTAGTAATAGGCTACGAGTTGATGAGTCCAAGATAGAAGTAGTGAGACAGTAGCCTAAACCAACAACTATCACAGAAGTACGGAGTTTTCATAGATTAGCAGCTTTCTATTGGCGGTTCATTCTGCATTTCAGCAGTATTATAGCCCTAATAACTGATTGTATGAAGAGTTCAAAATTTCAATGGACTGAAGAGGCTGAGAAGGCAATTCAGCTTATTAAGGAGTGCTTAATAATTGCACCTTTATTGGTATTGCCAAACTTTTTCCAGCAATTCGAGTTACACTATGATGCTTCCAAGGTAGGTATGGGAGCTATTTTGAGTCATGCAGGAAAACTAGAAATTTACATCAATAAGAAACTATCTGGGTCTAAGGCACGTTATAGTACATATGATGTGGAATTCTATGTTGTAATCCAGGCAGTGAAGTATTGGAGGCATTATCTATTTCAGCGAGAGTTCATTCTGTATACTGATCATGATGCTCTCAAGCACCACTGTAACCAAGATAAGGTTTCTACTAGACGTGCATCTTAGTCGGCTTATGTTCAGTAGCTTACTTTCATGCTCAAGCATAAGGCGAGAGTTATAAATCGAGTTACAGATGCACTAAGTCACTGGAGTAGTCTATTGACCACCACAAAAGTAGAGGTACTGAGTTTTGATACATTCCTTGATTAACTTAAGATTGACCCTTATTTCTCTACTATAGTAACTACGGTAAAGACTATGAGAAAGAATAGACTATTTACTATATGATGGTTATCTCTTTCGGGTAATCAACTTTGTATCCCAAATTACAGCTTGAGGCTCTAGATTATTCAAGAGCTTCATGGAGAAGGCTATATAGGACGAGACAAAACTTTACAGTTAGTGAAGAGTTATTATTTTTGGCCAACTATATACAAGCAAGTAGAGAGTTCGTGGAGCGTTGTCGCATATACCAAGTGTCAAAAAGGGGAGCGACTAATGCTGGATTATATATGCCATTGCCAATTCCTATATAACTTTGGTTAGATGTAAGTATGGATTTTGTATTGGGGCTACCGAGAACACAACGAGATAATAATTCTATCTATATGGTAGTCGATCGTTTCTCGAAGATAGTGTACTTTATTCTTTATAAGAGGACTGCAGATGCAGTTAATGTTCCATAGTTGTATTTTTGTGAGGTGTATAGATTACATAGATTCCCCGTGATACACGCTTCATTAGTCATTTTTGGTGTAGCTTGTGGAAGATGGTGAATACTTAGCTGAATTTTAGCACGACTTATCAAACTGATGGACAGATAAAGGTGGTGAATCGTTCTCTTGGAGATATCTTGAGATATTTAGTTGGTGAGCACGTGAAAAGTTAGGATCAAAAGCTTTGTCAGGTTGAATTTGCTTACAACTATACGGTGAATAAAAGCACGGGTTTTAGTCCTTTTCAGGTGATATATTCAGTGATCCCACGAGGTCCCCTTGAACTTATTCCATTGCCTACCAGGACTAAGATCCATAGAATGGCTGAAGACTTTGTCCAAAGTTTACAAGAGACTCACAACAAGGTATATGACAATTTGGTACAAGCTATAGCAAAGTACAAGGTAGATGCGGACAAGAAGAGAGGATATATTGAGTTTGAGGTTGGTGACTTTGTGTGGGTTATGTTTACTAAAGATCACTTTTCTATTGGCGAGTATAACAAGCTCTCAGCAAAGAAGATTGGATCGCTCGAAGTAAACAAGAAGATTAATCTAAATACTTATCGTTTGAAACTTTCGTCTCATATTTGTACCTCGGATATTTTCAATGTCAATTATCTAATTCAATTTCATCAGATGATGATATTGTTGGAAATTCGAGGGTGAATTTTCTCTACCCAAGAGAGGATGATGCAGCACGTCATGTGATTGAGTTAGTTTTTTGAGCACTACGATTGTAAGAAGTGAGAGTTGGAGTTCCCAGTAGACCGCTTAGAATTTCTGGTCTACCGCTCCAATCTATTGTCCAATAACAATCTGCTGATTTTTTGTCCAAAATAGTGATTTGCTATCTAGAAGTATCGGTAGACAAGATTGGTCTATCGCTCAAGCTACAGATTTGCGATTTCAACATTTTTTATTACCCGTCTTTGCATTTTTTTTCCATTTATTTTGTTATCAAATTCTGAATATTTTAATATTTTTGATAGGGTTTCGTGTCTTATCTAATTTTGTTTTTATATTGTAAACCATAATACCTTTTATTATTAGTTTTGAGTTTTGAATTGATTAATAAAATTCAGAAAGAGTATCTCTTTTTTTTTCAAACTTTTATTATTAATTTTGAGTTTTGAATTGATTAATAAAATTCAGAGAGAGAGTATCTCTTTTCTTTTCAAATTTTTAATATTCTATAAGAATCGATGGTTGTTACTCTCTTTTCTTTTCAAATTTTTAATATTCTATAAGAATCGATGGTTGTTTGAAACTTACTTTTTGGTATTCGTGAGCAAATTAACAAATTATAATAGGTTATTCTTAATTTTTCAAAAGATTACTTAATGTAACGAGAGCTTAGCTTCTTTGGATAAATGAAGTCCTGCCCTCTCACGGCCAATTAAGTCATGTTTTTTGTTCGAGGTATTGGCAGATCAGTCCTTATCCGAATTCTTTGGAATGGGATCGGATTACAACAAGGATTGGTGAGGAAAAAAAAAAACAAAAAACAAAAACCATGTCATTTGACACATCTTTTTCTTTGCCAAGTGTTGCCTTTCCATTGGGTTGGAGGAAATAAACCCAACAAATAGAAAAAAAAAACAATTTTTCGAGTAAGAGAGCTGGCAAAATTAAGCTAGAAGAAAGTTAAGTTAATTCTTTTCAAAAATACAATTAAATATTTTCTTTTTCCTTTTTAGGGGAACTAAATAATAATATCCTTTGTACAGAGATTCGACCAAATATTTAATTTTGTCACCACTCTTGATTTTTTACGATTAATCAAGAGCCGTCGTGTTTTTAAATAAGCAAATATTTTTGTCCTCCCATCAATTAAAAAATTAAAATTTTGAAACATGTTGCGTTGATTCGATATATTCAAAATGAATATAATTTGAAAGACCGATTACCAATAAGTAACAATTATATGCCCCTAATTTATATATTTAATTTGTGTACTCCGAGTCAATCAGAATCCTTAATAGTTTATTGATCAATTCTAAACAGTCAGACAAAGTGGACATAAAGTTTAAAAATTCACGCACAATCCGTGAACCATATTTCCTGTTTTATATTTATTCTGACTTCTTGAACCTCTTAGCAGTTAGAATTACATATCAGAATAACATACATATCCCTATATAGATAATGTGTTCATCGATCATTAGACAGAATTATTACCATGAATTGATGCCAATTACACATGTAGTTAGTTTATAATATATTTCAAGTTTTGAATATAGTCTACTTTTAAAATACCAATACATAATAAACACGTATAACATTCATACAAACACACATAGAATTGATCAGTTGTTTTTTTGGATACCTTTTTCTAGTGGTTAAAAAAAAAAAAGAATCTTTTATGTTTCTTAGTTTAATTGCCGTCTTTCTAGTAGGTTTTTTTTCTGCTTCCCAATTTCCTTGATAGTGACGCTTCCTGAGATATATATAGTTAGTGAGTCAGTATGTTTCCAACACTTTTGGAAGCATGTAAAAGTAGATGTCTCCCTTTTAATCTTATGCCTCTCTACCACCTTTGGACCTTTTCTTATATAACACCTCCCTTCATTCCCAAGCCTTCTCTCCATGTAAACATATATATATATATATATATCACCAATTTGGTAGGCATTTTTTTTTCGTATGAAATTTATGTGCTAATGAAAATTTATTATGTATATTTTTTTATATTAAAAAATAAAAGAGAAAAAAAATATTATTATGCACATTTTTTATGTATTTCATTATAATTATTATATCACCGTTTAAAAGATGATTTAATAGCTAAAAAAATTAGCTACTAGATTGGCAACTTATATATTTATGTATATATAGAATCATTGACAAAGTAATGCTCTTTTAATTATTCCGTCAAAACTAAGATACGAATAAGTAAGAGTAGCTTATACTTTAAGCTCTCTTCCAGTTAATAAAGCTAGGCCTTCAAGTACTTGTGGTTATTGATAATATTCCTGCCAATAGAAGACTGATTTTACTTGGTTTTTACTTATTATTATATATATAACCCCTACCTTTTTTGTGATAACTTTAGGACACGTAAAATTGAAGCCAACCACTAAAATGACCCATTAAAATATATGCATGCCAAGCTGTACGTGGTGTGGCCCTTTCTACCTATTTTGGCTGAGATGGGTCTAGAGACAATTTTATTTATGGCATATTATACATGCTCTGTGTCTTGTAGTCATTAGTTCTCTAGGTTTATATAATATATAATATATCTTCATATATATATATATATATATATATATATGCACATGGGATGGTTCTTTATGATACTTGGCCCCGAAAGTTATGTCATCTACATCCCTACTACTTCACCCGTTAATTTCCTTATTTTAGTGGGGGAATAGGAGAAGTGGCTGGTAGATTTCAAAACCCTCCTTAATAATGTGCTAGCTAGCTAATTTACTACCTAGATGCTCGTCTAATCTTATTAATGTTATGAATTTTCTTTTCGGTAATTTATTTTCACAATTATAGTAACACAAATTATGAGTTTTCAAACAAGAAAATTTTGTACCCAAATTGGAAGATTGGTTGTTTTTACTTATGAATTTTGCACTTGTACGTAAGGAAACATTTGTGGAATTCTTTTTCATCGATGATGAATGGTCCTAGTAGGAAGTTTGTTATATACTTCGTCATAAGAGCTAATAATGAGTTATAAATTAATTTTGTGTCATGTGAAAGAGAGAATATTTTTCTTTTTTCATACCCATTTTGGGGAGGTATATTGTCCTTTAACATAAATGCAATAATGTTGCCAAATTAATAAGGTAGAAAAGAATCCATGCACAGAGACGTAATTAAATAGTATTGAAGTTATATATATGGTTGATTTTATCAAGTATATTGGCTTTTAAACCTTAAAAGGAGCCAGCATAATTGAAACTTTAACTTTTTTAGCGTCATTGAGAGCCATGTATTTACCTGATGTAATTTTTTTTATTTTATTCTAGAATGTATATACACCAGTAATTAAACTATTACATTTATTTAATTGATACACGTTTATACTTGATCTAAATGGATGTGTATATATATATATATATATATATAGTATATGATTCACAACAAAATTTTCTAAATTTAAAATTTTCTCGTTAAAAAATATTTAAATTTTTTATAAAAATTATCAGGAAACTGACAAAATAGGGTTGTCAAAATAGACAACTATTTTTTTTTCCTTTAATTCTTTAAAAAAGATCTATTGTCAAAATAGACAAAACGCTATCACATTGAGATGGGGTGGTGTGTAATGGGGTGGTTTAATGACATACCACATTGCATCAATTTTGGGATCATCAACGAATACAAACCTCTCCCTCTCTCTCTCTCTCTCTCTCTCTCTCTCTCATTAGAAAAGAAAAAGGTTCAAAGATTACCCATCCCAAAGCCGTGTCGATCACTCAAACCTGAAAATTGTCAAATACAGGGCTGATCACCCATCTAAACCAACAACCAACAAGAGAAAAACAGCTAATAATATATAATTAACCTCCATATATCAATCTAAATTAAGCTAGCTCATGAGTCATGATGATATATTTTTCCCAATTCAAATTATATATCATGATCAACAAGCAATTACCAACCCCATCTACCATTTTTCATCTCTGAAGGGAAAAAAAAAAAAAAAGAAGAAAAGTACCCTTCTTTCAATCTCATTCATACTCTAAAATGTATAACTCTTATGAATATATGGAGTAATTTTCAGAGCTTAAATATATACATACATCAAAGAACATATACACTTGTAGTAGTACAGGAAACCCAGATCAATGTTTAAGGTACAACAAATAATGTACAGTATTTGCACTTTATTATAATTAGAAATTGAAGAATTAAACAAATTCTTGTAAAATTTCATACTGAATTACACCATATACTCACACATATATATATGTAAATTCAGATCCAAATTGTCTGAATTATCTTATATGTATAAAAGATCTCCTATAATTTCTAACCGGAACATATATTTACATCAACACTTCATAATTCAAATATATTCCGGCCGGAGGAGGAGGAAGAAGAGTAGTACATAAGGCATGAGCTTAGAACTGTTTGCCAATAATCAATGAAATTCAGTGTAATGAAATACCTTATACCGGGGAGAGGAGGGGGGNTATAGAGACCCAAAAAAAAAACAAATCGTCGTGGAAGAGAGAGCATGCACCGTACGTTTAGAATTAATTGTCATTTACAAGGACAGCAGCAGCTCCTCTTATTAGCAGCCGAAGAAGAAGCCGTCTGGAAACTCATCGATCTGAAGAACTCGTCCACATCTTCACGCTTCTTGACCTCGAAGAATTGCAGCTCCGTCAATTTCCTCTTACACGACGGGACGCGCCTCTCCGGCTTTCGCGGGGCCGGCGGACACGTCAGGATCTTGGGGATTCTGTGACGTTCGGCGGTCGGCGTGCGGCACAAGTCCAACTCCAATTCCAATAATTCCTCCTCCGCCTCCTCCTCCTTGTTGTCATAATTGATCTTGTCTTTGTCATCGTCGTCGGCGTCGGCGTCGGCGTCCCTTCGTCGCTGCTGAATTGCGATTCGGGAGGCGACGCAGGGGGCTTCGACGGGTTCGGGAGTGTGGATTTTGATTGGAGAGAGCTTGATATTTGGGAAATCTTGGCGGATTAATTCAAGATCGGTACTAGTAGTAGACATGATTGATCAATATATGGCTTAGCTAGCTAGCTTCAGCCGAGAGAGAGATCAGCTGGATATTATATATAGATATTTGTATATGGTTCTGGAATAGATAGGCATATATAATAATATTGTAGATATATGTGTGTGCGTGAATGAAGCTGGGGAATGAATTTGGGTGTGGGGGATAGTTATTTTATATGTGTATGAAATGTGTGTGAGAAGGCCTCAAATAAGCGAGTTAAAGGGTTGGAAGGCGTGCGTTGGAAGGTAATTAATGAGAGATAGAGATAGAGAGTACGAGTGAAAAAGTTCGTTGATGGCTTCTTTATTCTAATCTTCTTGTTACGAAAATGACTTTGGATGAATATTTCCATCCCAAACCTCATGTACAAATTCTTTTTTTTTTTTTTAATTTTAATCCAAATTATCTATTTTCTAGTTTCTAAATGTATCAGGGCTCTGAGCAGAGATTTGTGGTGGGTACTGGGTACCTTTTTCATTTTATATATTTCCTTTTTTTTTTCTGCGTATGTGTTATAAATGATCTCATAATAGCCCATCAAAACTTAGAAAGCAGCTTGTCACCTAGCTAAGATTTTTGGGTCAGCTTTATTATTGGGAAACTTTGGCCTATTTCTCCTAACAATTTAATGACCTATTTTCCATCTTGGAAAATTGAAATTTTCCCACACGAAAAAATATTATCTTAAAATATTATCTATCTTAATAATGGTGTATATCTTTCAAATTTGGAATGAGTAATGAATTTCTTTCTAGTTAGAAGCAAAAATTTTCTTGACAAATCTCATATATGGGTGACGCCCCAAATCCTCAAAAATATGGTAAATTGGAATAGCATTTTGAGCTCTTAATCACTACAATAATGTCATGGCTGAGCCATATTACCAAATTTTCCCCTCAGATTAAATGGAAAATTATTAATTAGGTAAAAGAGACGGGAGTTATAAGTTTCATAACCAAAAGGGTATCTATTCTTTTTTCCTAATTTATAAACAAAAAAAGTATTTACTTTTGTGCTGTATGTAACTCGGCAGGGCTCTCTGAAACAAACAAATAACGTTAGACCACGTGGCATGATGCCGGAACTTTCTAACCCAGTAAGCCTTGAGTTTCACAAAATGACAAAAGTACCCCTCCGTTGGATGCGTATCGGAAACTTAGTTGTTTGGTGTGGTGCCGTGAGTAGCGGAGGATAAAAGTGGAAATACAAAGGAAGAATCTGAGGCCGTTGGTTTACTTTTTTGGATTGACATGATCAGTAACGTAAATAGTACGTTAGAGCCTTCGTTTCTAGCTCACGCGCGGATCCAACGAGAGTGAATCTGACCACATTACTTATGAGCTGAATGCCATGTTTCATTAATAAAAATAAATATTTATACAATTTTGTGTTTACAAAAATAAAATGTCTTATTGTCACTTTCTCTTGAATTTTGTAATGTTATGTTCTTTTCAAAAATAAAAAATATGCAAATCTAACGAAGTTGTCAGAGAATTGCAGTACTATCAGATATAAATATATATATGTACATATATAACATTGGTTTCAAATTATTCAAAATATATAAAAATATATTCAAACTTGTAATAGGTAAAAATTATTTCAAAAGTTCACCTTTTTCTATTGCTTGTACATAATCCTACAAATCTAACCAAGATGGGATCATTAATAGTTAAAGAATTTTTGGAATATGCTCTCAGCTCTCATTTTCTTTATCACTGAAAATCTTTCGATATATTTAAAAGTAATTTATCAGTTTTCTATATTAAATGGAATTTATAGTGCTCCAAGCTTAGCAAGAAAAAATCTTAGATATATTTTCAACATCTTTAATGAGTATAAAAATTTTCCAACCTCATTAAAAAATATAATTGAAAATGATGAATGTGTAGAATTCTCCAATATTCCACAAACTACTCATCGTCTTCTTTCTAATTGAATATATTCCCTTTATTGTCACGGATGACACCGATCTCTTTTGATAGCTTAAGCTTCTGAAAACAAAAATTCAAGATAATTTATACTAATATAAATTTATAAGGGTAGCTCTATTGCTACCCATTTTTTTTTCTCTCTCTCCACCCCTCTTCTAAATGCATAACTCTAATATTTTTTTAAAAAAAAATTCACACACCTTATGAATTTATGTGATATACAAAAATACCACTAGTTAAATATTTCTTTAAAAATTTCTTTTCCCTCCAAAAAAAAAACAACTTAAAAGAAAAATGCAACTTATTGGTACCTTAACGAAAAAAAAAATCATGAACATTTGGTTCTCCAAAAACTAACACACACACAGCTGGTTCCCAAAAACAACAACAAACAAACAAAAAAAAAAAAACAAAACAAAAAACAAAAAAAAAAACCTTAAAGGAAAGAGTTACTGTACAGTTAGTTCCCTTCTCCTCCACAGTTGATTCCCCCCTCCCTTCGTCTAAAAAAAAATACAAAAACAAATAAATAAAACCAATGCAAACTGTTGATTCACGAAAGTAAAAAAAAATACTTAAAAATACGTAAATATCAATAGAATGAAGAAAAGAAAACACTAACAATCACAAAATTGAGATCATAAAATCTACCTAAATCTGTCTAACAAAGATTTAAAAGAAATAATACCAACTAATGAGAAATCTAATTTCTATTTTCTTTTAAACACAAAATAAAAACATATAAAAACTAATAATATTGAAATTGAAAATCTTACCTCGTTACAACCTAAATTGCTAGGAAAATCAAAATATTTAACAATCACAGTTCACTCATCTATTTTATGAAAATTGAATGACACTAAATTTTGATTTTATTTTTCAAGTTTTGGGAAAACTATTTTACGATTACTATATACGTATTTGTGGGGTGGACTGTTAAAGTTTTAATTATTTAATATTACATAGTGATATTTATGTCAATTTATAAGAGTATATTTTTATAAATAAGTAACTAATTAAAAAGGAGCAAAGGAAAAAAAAAACCACCCAATTTATAATTTATAAACCCTCCTAGCCGGAGTGTGTTGTACACTCTCGGAACCCGCGAGTGGAGTCGTATAGCCTGCACAAATTGACATATCTTTTCGCTGTCTCTGTCTCAAAGAGGGAGTGAAATTGAGGCGCATAGGATACCATGTTTGGAGCCTTGAATATGCTATCTACCATGGGTGAGATCTCTCTCTTATATTATTATAAAACAAAAATAAAATATAATATAGCATAAGAAATAAATCTCTCATATATTATTATAGAACTAATATAAAATAAAATAAAATAGATAAGATAAATGAGGAGGTTGCACTTGCCGGATTGGGTTTACCAAATATATACCAAACCAAATTATCATAAATGAATCTTTCCACGTGAAGTGTCTGATCTAAACCCCATAACTGCCTTTTCTCTATCTTCTGCTTCGTTTTCACCGTTAATCATTAGCTTATAGTAAAGAAAATAGTGAAAACCCAAGTCTTAATATTCCCTTATCATGTGCCAAGCTTTTTTAGCCCTACGATATTCTACACAATATCATTTCCAACATGCATCCTATAAAATAAAAATAGCGAATAATTTTTCAAAATTCAAATATTTAGATCCGTAGTTCGAATTGGCGGCTATTTTCTCGTAAATTAGCATTCTGTGATTATATGATTGTTTTATCGCGAGTATCTCAAGTCACAAGAGTATTGAAATACAGCAATCATGCGTCACTCGCTCATAATCAATATCAATGTTCACGATAAAGCTATGGGTATAGAGAAAAATAAGTTAATATAGGTACTTATGGTGTTTAGTATTTAGTGCTAAACATTGTTGCTGCCCATACTAGTACTATTGCTCTTGTACAAAAGTCTTACTAATACTTTTAATAGTATTTTTAAATATGATTTGACAATATACAATTAATAAGACATGGTTAACAGAAAAAATATCTTCACATTATATTTGCTTCTAATTATTGGCTTTTGAATGTATATGCAATATACATGCATAAAAATTATTTTTGTATCAAACTTACGGATCCATAGGTCTGATCTCCATCCTTGATGAAAGTTTTATATATGTTCCTTTCACAGATCGAAAGCACTCAAAAGGGTTGCAATTAGATTACAAGAATAAATTCGTAATTTGAATATGTAGCATATAAGAACTCCAAAGTGATCAAATAACAATAATAATAAAAATCTCATGGAGACTCCTAATACTATTAGTCCTAATTTTGTTTTTATTAATATATGCGCTAAAACCAGCAGACAACAACATTCCAGATCTAACCTCCTTAACCAACGTCCGCTTTATTCCTTTCCTTTTGCATCATGGTTGCTTAAGAATTACAGTCTTTGATTTCCTTTTCTTTTCTTTTTAATATTCTTTGACCTTTTCTAATGAGAACTAGAAAACTCAGATCCAAAGATAGAAAGAAGAAACGAATCCCATCACAAGCCTTGGAGCAAGGATTTATTCTTGGTTTATATATATATATATTGCCAATCTGGTAGATATTTTTTTTTATCTGTGTGTATTTTTTTTCAATCGTTGCATTATCATCTAATAGTGATTCAACGGTTATAATGCGATACATAAAAAGACATGTATCATTAATATTATTTTTTCTTACATTTTATAATAAAAAAATATACATAATAAATTTCATTGGCCAAATTAATACCTATGTGTGGGTAAAAAAAAATACCAACTAAATTAGTGCCCATACATATATAAATATATCTATACATATATAGTATTTGATTATACTTTCTGTGTCTTTTTTTTTTTGTTTCTGAAAAAAAAAAAAAAAAACAACTCAACAAAGTGCGGAGCAAATGGGCTAGAGCAGATTGCTTAATACGTTCTCAATTTTTTGACTGATGTAGAATTTTATGTTAGCCTAATCGATCGTTAATTGATTAATTTCTTTCTATCTTTCCTAGCTTCCCCTCTTTCCTTTTTTTTTTTTTGGTCAAGTTTCTTTTAATTAAACTCCATGTTAATGGAAATAAGTAAAATGTTTCTTCAGGCTTGATTTGAGTATAAATTAATTGCTAGCTTAAGCAATAATATAGCTCGAGCTGTTTTACTGGCATTGTTTGGAAGTATATGAATTTAATTGATCAAGAAAAATATGACTAGATTAACAAGATAAATAGCACTATTATTGCATTTCCTAATTGTTTAACATATATATATATATATACACATTTAAGTTTATTTTCTAATAAGAATGTTCATTACCAAAAATAAAATAAAATAAAAAAGACATTTAGTGACAACTTTCATGTAGTTAAAAATCTTGTATGATTTTCGTGACTAAAATTATCAGCTACGAACTTTGTTTTAATAGTATTTTTTTAGTCACGAGATTCTTCATCTTTAGTACAAATTGTGATTACTTATAAAAGGATCTTGTTGGTTAACATGAATATTAGTTAATAATATACTTAATTAAGTAATGAAAATATCAAAGATTCATTTTATTGTTCATTCGCTCTGAAAATATAAATATAAAATGTATGCACAGAATTTTATTGTTTTTTACTATTTATACTTCTCATGATGATATTATAACCGCGGGGATATATGCAATTATAGAAACAGCAAAATCTCTGATATACATTAATATATATATATACATATTTATGAACAGTTAATTCCTTGGGTTGTAGTAACAGTTGAAGAATTCAATTAGTAATTTATGTGACTTGACTTGAGCTTTTGATTTTACCCATCTGAACTCATGCTCAAAAGGATCAAATATTAATTCGAGATCTACCCACGAGAAAACTACAAAAAAGATTAATATCCTACAATTAAATTAATTTTTTTTATTTGAGATAATATTAGTTTTCCGAATCATATATGCATATTCCACATTAACTGCATGGCATCAGAGACGTATATTATAATAAATTTACTATCCGCTAACTTTTATGGAGTCACAAATATATCCGCTAACTTTTATGGAGTCACAAATATATATACAGGTTTTTTTTTTTTTTTATCTATGCATAGGTATCAATTTGGCCAATAAAAATTTAGCATGCATATTTTTTTATTATAAAAAGTAAGAGAAAGAAAGAGCATTAATGATACACATCTTTTATGCATTTCATATCACCATTAGATAGTGATTTAACGGCTAAAAAAAAATACCTACCCAGGTAAAGAAAAAAAATAACTATTAGATTGGCAACCATATATATATATATTTATATTTATATAGCTGTCTGCTAAAGTTACCGAAGGCTTTTCAGTACGAACGTATAGAACGTAGTAATGTCCCATAAATTAGCTAGGTAGATTTTGGATTTATGAGGTGTCAATGTGTATGTATGGTTATAAATAAATTGTTATTAAGCATATAGGGCCAGTTAATTTAGAGGAATTATGTTTGGCACGAGCTCAAGTACTTACCTAGGCACAATATTATTTGTGACTAAAATTAAAAAGTAACTAATACTAAAACGTCCATAACTCACTAGAAGTTTTAATTAAAGAAAAAAAAAACAAATTTTTTGTAACTAAAGATATATAATTTTGATCACAACCAATTAAGTTTGTCACCACCTATATAAACAAAAAATGTGTATATATGTATATATATATATATATCTCACTAGAAACTGTCGTTAAAAATTCAAATTATTAACTTTATATATGATATATTGTGAAACTCGTATAATTGAGTCTTGTAATATAAATTTATCAAATTTTGTCGAGCCGGAGCCTGTGGCGTCACTTCTTTGGCAATTTTCTTTTTTAGGGAAAAAAAAGAAGAAGAAGAAGAAGAAGAAAACAAATCAAACAATGCTAAAATTTATAGATTTCTACTAATACAATATACAACATATATATGATCAAGTGAAAAATCAAACTTTCAGAAAAAGTTGTTGAAATATAAATAAGACAATAGGAAAAAGTAAAAGCAGAAACGGGGTTGGAGGATAGTTATTACCAAGGATAGAAGCGAGGAACGGGGTTGGAGAATAGTTAATTCCGAGGATAAATGTGACCATTCAGGTCCGTAATTGATTATTAAGATATTGACCTATAAATTTTATGAAGAATAAATACACATAAAATTTGACATTTATGGGAATTCTAACAGCCTTATTTTCCCCAACAAATGGATTTTTTTTATTTTGCTAATAAACAAATGGTATTTAGTTCTGATTGGTCTCTATATCTGTTGGAGTAAATGGAACGTCAAGTTTTGTACAGTGCAGCTGGTGACCAGAACTTTGCTCAACAGTACATAAATCATATTAATGAACAATTAAAACTAAACTGATCAGAAAATGTTAAAGGCTATATACATGTGTATATAGATATATACATGTACATAAATCATATATATATATTTAGCCTAATGCGGAGAGAAAATGTAAAAACTTGATAGCTTCTTAGATCATCATTTTATTTTTGAAATTTTTAAAAAATTCTTAATTTAATTTAGCTCTTATTTTTTTTTCATGATATGATTGATCTTATTATTATTATATCATCTTATGATTGGTTGTAATATATATGTATTATATAATAGGGCACCAATCCAGTGAGTTTTTTTTTTTTTTAATTTATACATAGTTATCAATTTGGCCAATGAAAATTTAACATGCACATTTTTTTATTGTAAAAAGTAAGAAAGAGAGCGCATTAATAATACACGTCTTTTCATGCACTTCATTACTGGATCACCATTAAATAGTGATCCAACGGCTAAAAAAAAATATCTATCCATAAGTAAAAAAAAAAAATAACTATTGGATTGACAGCCTATATATATAGACACACACATTTATGTGAGACAAAGTTTCTTACCATTAAATCTAAGATATGAAATTAAAACTTATCTTCACGAAAGTGCGGAGAGTACTTAAAAGGGAATAAAAGAATAGAGTTATTTCTCATCATTTAATTCTTTCTAATCACCATGAATAGACTTGTTATGTACATGTATGCATCATATATGTATGTATATTGTGTACATATATGTGTTATTTAATTTCTGCGGCAAGGCATGCCAATTCGTAAGTAGGATTAAGAACCAAAAAACGTGCATGCTTATTTATTATTGAAAGGTTTTGACGTATATATGGTGTATGAGCTTCTACAGATCACTAATGATCAGTTTCTGAAACATGTTAACTAGTGGGTCAAGTTTTTTAATATGTCACGACTGCAAGTTGGTCGGACAAAGATTTTTGACCCCATACGAATCTGGTTAATTGGATAGAAATTAATTTAGTATTACAAGCTGTAAGAAATATGACTATATTCATGTAACTCACCAAATATTTATATACTAAAAAAACTCAGATGAGCTCTACTGTAGTTATGTACGTTCTCATAATTCAAACAATAGTTTATGCAAAAAAACCTCCACTTAAGTGTAGTTGATGCATTTGTGTGTTAAATAAGGGTTATGAACGACCCATGCAGAAGTAGAACGGATATATATATATATATATATTTGTATATATGCATTTTTATTTGATCAATAAAAATTTATTATATACATTTATTTTATATTAAAAAATAAAAAAGAGAAAAAATATTAATTGTCTTTTCTTACCTTACCTTTTCTTAATTACTATTAGATAATAATTCTAACAGTTTTAAAAAACACCTACACGTATATTAAAAAAAATACCTGCTAAAATGACGATGATTATATATATTATGAATGCAGAAAGGGATAAAACTAGTGTGCTTAGATTTAATTGTTTTCATTTTCATTTTTGGTACCTTGTGCTTTAATTTTAGAGGGACAATCGAAGAGAGGAAAGGATGCTTCTTGGAAAATGCGTACAGATAATCGTGGAAGGTACTCATTGGCGAATAAAAGTTACTCTAGAGAGTATAGATCTTGTATATATCTATATATACTATGGGGAATCTTTTTACCCTCCTAATTGTACGCCTCATAATTTAATACTCTGTTTGGTGCAATGAAATAAAGTAAGTTAAAAAGTTCTTAACCATTTGCATACCTAGTATAGGTAGCTACCTCCTATATAGCTCTATCCAATTCCATTGATCCCATCACTTGATTTTTACGTAACCAATTAGTCACATGTGAATTCTAAAACTTGCATAATTTCACAAAATAGATCATCACGGAGTCACTAATTCTAAACCTCAGTCGAGTTTGGTAAAGCTTTTTGAGAAATTAAAATCACTTGATCAATAATTTTTGAGTCAAAACATGTTTCGTAAAAATATAAATACCTAATTATTAAAAAAAAAAATTAACCCGTAGATACCATTAAAATCTAAAGTTGGCTTAAAACCAAATCAGATTTAGATTAAAGGGGAAGCTGCCCACACCCATTAATGAATGTCTCAGATGGACAAAAATACCCTCATTTAAGTGTAAAAATACCAAACCGAACTTCTCTCATCCATAAAAGGAAGAGGAGAAAAAAGTGATACCATACAATTATTTTTGAAGTATTGTCCACTTCAATCTATTAAAGATGATAGAAAAATTCAGCTGATCAGGAGCGAAGCTGCCTACAAAATATGATATATGCTCAAAGCAATAGACTTTCACAACTAAACTTATTACTTAGCAATCAAAGCCTTTAAAAGTCGAAACCTGAACTGATTCTACCTCATACTTTCTAATTTGCTTTTACATTAAATGAAATTTCCAGAATTACTTTGTAAAATGTTTTTGCTCTTGTACTTGACCAAGCATCAAGAAGTCTTCACATGGTTAGAAAATGTCCTTTCAGGTAAAAAATATTTAAAAACAAAAAATAAGAAGGGTTCAAAAAGGCGATTATTCTTCTCAGGAGCTTATATATACTGAGTCTGATACATACGAGTAGCAAAAATATATTTGTTCTAAAGGATAATATAGAACTATGCTTCAAAAAATCGTTTCTGTAATCTTGTTAGAAGATAAGTAATAAATTTCATCGAGTTTATTTTGATATCAAAATGACTAGACAAAAAAACATATACATGCTCAATGAATGTAAGAATTTTGCTACTAATTTAATATTATTGTGATGTTTATTTAATCACTGTAAATTTACGCACAATGCAGTAAATTCATCTATAAAGTTTACCAAATATTTGCTTTACCATTTTACAGCACTCTTAAATTGAAACTTATATACACAGTTTACTTTACGCTACAACTATTTTCAGGCAACATAACTATAAGTGATTCTTTCATTATCCAAGTACACATGATTTGACAAAGTTTTACATTATAAACTAGTTAAAACTGACAAAGATAATTTTCTAATTGGTTGAAAAATAAAGGATTAGTTAGTTTATTGATGTACGGTCTCATTTGGTCTTTGAGCTTTAAACTTTTATTGTTTTGGTTCGTAAACTCCTAAAATTCAATGTTTTCCTCTAAAGATTCAACAAAAAAGAGACTAAACCGAACTTTCTTCAAAGTTAGATCAGTGATAAACTTCGTTTTTATTCTTAAAAACAAAAAGTAATAAACTTGGTTTTTGTCTGATTTTACCATTTTGTCCTTATATTTAACATAAAATTAACTAAATAACCAGGGACTAAAAGAAAGTAATTATAAAAGTTCAAAGATCAAAATGAGAAATTTTAAAATTTAAGGACCAAAACACGATTTTCCAATACTTTAGAGATAAGAATAACTAGACCAAATATAAACAATGATTGTCAAGACCGGTGTTTAACAATTTGTAAACTCAGAGAAGTCAAAACATGAATCTCTCCAATAATGAGCATGTGCTGCCTACATGGTCAAGCAGATTAAATAAAGACTTGCTCTAGTAAAATTTTAGACTAAATAAAACTTCTCTTTTTACCAAGATGTATATGGTTATGCATGCATACACATGTTGCCACAAAAGAACGCTCGATTTCAGCTTCAAAGTGAAGTTTGTGCCACCTTGTAAAAAAGGGAAGTAATCATGTGCATCTTAACCAGATGGCTATGAAGTCAAACCCTTTTGAAATACCTAGAGTAAAAACCTAGGATCCCACATGAAATGATTCCACTCTATACAAAAGTCCAAAGATCATAGACAAAGAATCATTACACAAGTTCTGATTACACTTGTCCATTTCATGAGCACCCATAATCAAAAAGTCACACAGATCAGATAAAAGACACTAAATTTCATTATTTGCCATAAGAAAATTCAGATATATCATTGAGTTCATTGTTAAGTCAATATTGATTTCACATGAGTCCCATGGCTAACACCACCGTTAGTCATTAAAAAAAGGTAAACAAGTGCATTACCTTTGATCTAGAATATAAGAAAGAAGATATGTGCTAAATGCAATCTTTTTTCTACTCTCCAATCTTACTGCTTGACATGTAGATTCCCCTATAATTCGTTATATTACTGAAATGTAAAATTGAATAGTAAAATCCATATGTCTAGCAGAAAGACTAAAGAGTGAAGAATATAGTACACTGAGCACTCTTCAAGAAGTAAGTCTCTTCTCTGATTTCAGAAACCATATGTATGCTAACATCCTTTCAGATTCTCTGTCCTATGAAACTATAACTAGTGGTGAAATTTAACACAATGTGCTATGTATCTCTGTATTTTAGCCCACCAAAGCATCAGTGCTCGGAATATACAACCTAGGTTCAGAATCATACCAAGTCTAATCTTATATTGGAGTAAACAGAATCTTTGTAGCAACATGTGAATTCATCAATCTACTGTTGTCAATGGAAAACCTGTTCAAGAAGTTTTTTGAGGCAATTCTGTTTTTATTAACGAGTAATGTGCAACCTGAACTCCAAATAATCAAATATGGAAATGTGATTCCTATTCTTTCAAGATTTTGAACATCAGGGCCTTAATAGAATTGGATACATTGCAATTCCAGTGTTTGACCATGTCCAGATCATGACCAGCTCTTCAGACTCTAAATACATGTTAGTACGATACTACCAAGATAGTCAAACTATATCTGAATTCTGAGCAATCCTTTGAAAATATAACATTTTTGGAAATATTTTTTATCATTAAGAATAAAAACTGTGTCCCGGTCATGAACAAAGCTCTCCAAACTCTATTACCTGGTAGTATGATACTAGCAGATAGTCCAACAACATCTGAATAATCCCTCCAACATTAACATATTTATTATTATGCTTCTTATATTTGTCCTCCTGCTGAACCCAATAATCTTAATAGGGCAATTAGTTTCTTGTCATCAAGACCAGAAACTGTACCCTTGAAAACAAGCACACTCAACTACCAATTGACAATGACAAACCATTCAAAGTGGGGAAGAAAAAGATAATGCTCACAATCTACAGATAGAAACCTCATAATTTGAGGGAGATCGTGCATCACTTCAGCAGGTACACGATCAATTCATTAACTTTGCAACAACAAAATTTCAAGATTACGGTCTTAAGACACATCACTCAGACCAAAACTTCACAAAGGCATTTATAAACGCCTTAAAAACAGCCCAAACAGGGTTACCTTCTGGTTTTGCAGGATTCTTATATGACCCTCCCCAAGATTCACTGCCAAAGAAAACCATCAGAGAAAAATTAATATTAGGCTATTGGAATTACCTAATTCAGTTAAAAAGGCAACATTTAGATCTCCAAACAACCAAAACTCGGATATATTCAATTAACACAGCACCCAAAGAACAAATGAAGAAATTAAAGTTGACATCCAAATTTCTCGAAAGGAGTCAACAGGATGGACTTACAGATTAATTCTATCTAAAGTCGGATTACTTCCTTTCTGGGGGCTGCAGCCTTGTTGAGCATCAACCCCATTATCATTAAGCTTCTTTTCAGTTTTCAAAGGCTCCCTCATACCACCACTACTGTCAAGATACTTCACATTGATACCATTCGGAGAGTTTACAGCCTGTAAATGTGTCAAAAATAGCACCAAACACAACTTTATGAGCCATAGATATTGCAAAAGCAAGATTAGTGGCATCCAATACCAACTATCCTCTTACAATAGTCAACACAGCATTTTCACTTAAAATGAGTTTTTGGTTAATCTTGTACACCATAATTATTAAAAAAAAAAAAAACATAATGATTACAGAAATCATACAACAAAGCTCACCTTAGCTTCTGAAATTGCCTGGCTTTTTTCAAGGGTTACTGATGTTACATCGCTACTGGATATTTTAATATTGTCGTCATTGAAATCTTGAATTTCGGGTCCAGCATCCCCGTTAAAGCTTTCTAATCTTTCCAACAGTGGATCATTGTGCTTCTCCACTACTTTCTCATCCACTAAGCCAGATTTTTTATCTAATAATGCATTAGAAAGTTTTCTCCCTTCTTTCCCATCCATCAAACTAGAATTCTCAAAGGAATTTATTCTATCTGTCTGAGAACTTCCAACATCAGCTGCTAGCTCCACCTTTTCAAGGTCTTCTTTACCAAAAGCACTGACCACATTCGTTAGTTCCTTCAGATCACCTGTCCTAGTAACAGGCCTCAACGGAAATGTCTCTACTGTTACGTTTTCCGCTATAGGTGTCACTTTAGACCTAGACACTGTTGAATCTTCAACATTCTCGGCTTCTGACGGTTCACTCACACGCAGCTCTGTTACAGTCGTTTCATGAAATTCTTTATTTTTCACTTCTACCAGACTGCCATTGATGACAGGTTCACTGTCAACCATCTCCCGTCCAGGATAAGCACAATTAACATCAGAAACCAAGTCTGCTTCCTTGTTAGATTGATCAACACCATTCTGCTCCAGCTCTACAAGTTCACTTCCTTGCATCTCTGCATCATTTGTCTCGTCCATTCCTCTCTCATACATTTGTACTTGAGTAACACTGATGAATTGCCCATTCTCAAGCATTTGATCTTCAAGTGCAGTATGATGCCCATCAGAAACTAAATTTGGTTCGTCACTATGACCCTGGTGTTCATTTGTTACTAACTGTGAATCATTCGATGATTTTGTCAAAGGATAATAAGGTGCTGTAGCAATGGAACCTAATGGGTATTCTTCCAACTGATTGGTGCGTTTCTCACCTCCACTCAACTTAGCAGGACCTAAAACCCTATTTTCTTGGATTATATCTCTGACAATTTCACGTACGGTGTAGAAGGATCCCCCAACTTCCTTGTGGGTAAGATTAAGTGATGGGAAACTCCCGTTGTTCAACTTTTGATACCTGGAATCAAGACCACCAAAAAAGTTTATAAATGCATATTCCAGATAGCCACTTTCCTGAGAACTGATGATGGAGGCAGGAGGCTAAAAACTGCTCTCAAGAAAAGTGGGGCAGGGACTTGGTGAATGTAATTAAGTATAAACATCAAGATTTAAGAATGCAATATCACTTCAAGAAAGTACATGTAAGTCCACTTATCAAATTTAGTACCAGTGAACAGAATCACTTCCTGATACAATATATATCTGAAACTAGTACCACAACCATTACTCTAGCAGTAATATTAAACTGATAAATACTTCTCTCCACAAACAGAAAGCTTAATATATTTCCTATGGTGATCATCGAAGCAATGCAGAACAGTAAATTGAACAACTGAAACAAGATTTTCAAACCGACTGAATTTAGTTCTTGACTTGCTGGTATGAAATGCATATTAGAACTTGTAAACTATACTATTAACTTAATCATAACTAGGAAGACTTGGAGGAACCAATTTTCCAAATAAGCCCATGCTTTTAAAGAGCAGAGATACCGTGAATAAACAAATAGGCAAGATCTCAAACACAAGGGTCAATTTGCAAAGTCAGTCATCTTTCATAGCAAGCATAAAGAAAAGAGTGTGCTAATCTAATATTTTGGAAATGAGTGAAAGGAAAGGGAAGAACTGATCGTTTGATGGTGCTAATCCTAACAAAATAGCAATTACTTCTTTATAAAGGATTCGACCATCGCCTTCCTCTCCTCCTTGGAACGCCTAATCCGGAACTTTCTTCCTTCAGACTCATTGCTTTTAGCTAGGGCAAATGTTTGCCCGACCCAACCACCGTTTACGGCATGCATGACATGCAGAAAGTTCACCACCGTTGAATTTCAAACCTTCATATAACAAAATCAAGTCAGACTCATTGCTTTTAGCTAGGACAAATGTAACCAGCAAGCATATCCATTACCAAGATGGAAACTACCCATGACATAGAAATCACATAAAAACTTCATTCCCGAAACCTATTTCACAGGCTTGGGCAACTGGTAAGATATTTGGATAGCCTCCAATTAAACTAATCACCAATCTGAAATTCAAGGAAAAGACCCATCTTAAGGCAACTGACATCATGGATTCAAAAATCCACAGCTACTTAAAAAGGGTAATGTTCAAAATTAGGCAAACATGGTTAAATCTATATCATGTTTTATCATTCAGTTGAGATGTCAAATATAAACAGAACCATACTCTTTACTTTACTATATATGAGCAGTAAATCATTACATCAATTAAGTATTCTTCTAACATAAGTGAAAATTTGAGTTAATTTCCAAAAAGTTCAAAACTAAAAATCCAAAATAGTTATAGCAAACCATTCAATTAGACTTCTTAATTGGGTCCTAATTACATTCAACGCTCCTAGTAACAAAAACCCACAACCCAGAACAGCAAGAAAAGCGTAATCGTCTATAATCATAAAGACAAGATTACCAAACAAATATACAAATATATGGTTACACATGTCGAATAACGCATAACAATTCCGAACTGAGTCTTCTACATATGGGTTAAAACTTTAATCCTTACAGAAAAGCCTAAAGACACTGATAATAACAGGAAAATGAAGCACCAAAAAAATTGACAGAGGTAAAACTAAGAAAACCCAGAAGCAAGAATCTTGAATCTAAGATAATGAGGCATTTACAACCGATAATACTAGAAAATTAAACAAAACAACCCCAAAAAAAAAATAATTTAAAAAAAATAAAAAAATAAAAAAAACAAAAAAAAAAACAAAATAGAGAAGTCTAGCAAAGAAGAGAAAAGNACTTATATGGGTCGTCATCTTAATACTCATAATCCCTCCCTCTAAATTAAATTTCAGCACAAATAACCATCTGGTTTAAAATAATGACGACTGATTTCTCATAAAATTAAGTCTTGAGATAAGAAAGAGAGAATCGGAACCTGAAGAAGACTATCTTCTAAGACCGATCTTTCATCCTCCATGGTAATACTACCCATTTCTTCTCTTCTTACGGCCTTTGTTATCGACTTTCCAAGTCCAAAGCTCCAAAACCAATGGAAGAAGACGGAAAAAATAAAATAAAAAATAAAAAAAAAGAAAAAAAAAAACAAAATAGAGAAGTCTAGCAAAGAAGAGAAAAGCATCGAAGGTGATAATGCAAGAAAGAAAAACCTGAAGTGCGAGATATAAAGGAGAGAGAGTGAGAAGTAGTAGAAGGTCTTGTTGGGTCTTGGATTGGAGTTTTTGTAAAACCCTACTCTACCATACTCTACACTGCGAGAAAAGGATCACACTGAAGTAGACATTTCCAATTGGTCCGGCTCCTGAGGGCGGGAGGTGGCCCTTTAGTATTTTTTTTAATAAGCTAGTGAGAAAGCTCATCCGGGTCGGGTCTTGGAAAACGGGCTTTTTCTTACTTACAAACTAATGTGGGCCACAATTGGGCCTAAGAGCCCATAAACTTATGTGATAATGACATGTATTAATACTAAATATTTTGACGTGACAATTTACGATGGTTACAACTTAGAAAAAGAGTGATTTTTTTCTTTTTTCAATTTTAGTGAATGTTGGTCTTTTTAAGTTTGAGTGCTAGCCTTCAGGAGAATGCCCTCTTACCACAAGCTGTGAGCATTTTAAGAAAGAGCACTTTTTTTTTTCATTTGGTACGTTTCATATTTGCTTGGTATAAAGTTTCACATCAAGATATGAAAATTTGGAAATGCTCAAGCATGAATCAGCTTTTCTTTTTCTTCTCTTTTCTTAAAATCAAGCATAAATCACTTTTATTTTAATCAAAATTGCTCTAACTTGTCCAAAGAATATACATTACTAAAAGAATACTTCAACTCACTAAACTGATGTTCTGAATGGGGTGGGAGAAAATATTTAGTGTTAGTTCGATCCTCAAGAATCCGCTTCTATCCTCTCTTGCACTTGAGATGACAAAGTGAGAACAATTTAAATGCTAGCGAGCTGCAATTGCTGGGAAGCGTCTTCTCTCTCCCCTCGACCTCATTGCGTTTATATATATATATATATATATATGTATATTGAGTAAGAAAAAAATGGCAACAAAATCTGTCATTTTGCACTTTGTTGACGTTGTTAGAAAGAATTACCCATGCTCCCAAACCTCACGTCCTTTTCAAATTCCAGAGTTAACATTCGATTTCGGTCACCGCGTTAAAGACATGTCTTCGACTTCGCCTTCATGAAACAAAATTTGACCATTTAGGATACGTATAAGCTTACTATCCTCCAAGTGATTTCTGCTTGTATCCATATTTCATCCTTTCAAATAATTTCTCTCTTGTTTTTCTTTTCTTGTCCATCTTTAGCCTATATCGTTGTTCCCTCTCCCTTTCATATATACCTTGCCAATGCACTTCCCCTGTTAATGGCCACAACCACATTTCACTTGGATGGTCACCATCATCAGCTGCCTCCGCTAAATCTTCATCCATTCTTTTTAACAAAGTAATATGGAAGTATTTCGCCCACATAAATTCTTGGCGTAGCTCAAGTGGGTGTTGCTCTTCCAATGAACCGGAGTGCGGATCAATGTAAACCATTTTCCGTCCACTATGATAAGCCCAGACATTGACAAGGACTTCCAAGATCCGACAGTAGCAATGTTTTTCCTGCTCATCATAAAGCAATAGAGGAATGTTAAACTACTACTAGGACCAGTAAACATAAGCCTAAGCACCGTCACAACTTACCAGTGAACATAAACGTAAGCATCATGACTTACCTCGATCTCTGAGGAGCCCAACAAACACATATTTCTTTTGCTAACATTGCCATGCGAAGCATCGAGAGAATCAGTAAACATCCTGCAGTTAAATCATGAAATTCAGTTTTACTCCCATCAAAATTCAGCAAGAAGCTCCTTTTATAGAGAAAATGCCGTATGATAAAACAAAGAACTTGAGCTGCTGAAAAGTACCTAGAAAACATTACAAACTCCAGGAATGAAGGGGTCGGCATAACCCAGCTATGCAATGCAGACCAGTGACCACCATCTTCAGGCATGGGGGGAAGCGCTTCAATATGTGATGGCAAGCCATACATTCGTCGGAATGCATCTTCAAAAGCATTTCTGGATGCATTTTTAAGCAAAGTACAGATTCATTCACAGCACATAAAAAATTCAAAAAATTTGAAACATAACTCCTGATGCATGGGTTAATGACATTCAAAATCCGGACACATTGGACAGAATCATGATATTTAAAACCCCCACTCTCCTGCCTACATCAAGACATGGGCCTAAATGAAACTCTTAATTGCTCTCTTTGCCAAATTAAGAAACCTGGACACAAGTATATTAAATGTATATCCCTTTTCATTTCTGATACTGACAAAATTGAAGAGCTGTTCCCTTCAACTATGATTTCGTAATTATTAAGGAATATTATACAGTTGACTAGTCTAACAATTCACATTTCTCTGCCATAAATAAAAACATTGACAACTAACTAAAAATGACGAAAGGTGCGGGAACTACTACTAAAAACTATTTAACTTTCGGCATTCAACAGCTTGCTATCATACATTTATCACAAGACAAGCAAATAAAAACAGTAGAAGCTACCGACTCGATTAACCTTTTATAAAAATAAGTACAGTCTACCTAAAACCAAATGTTGCATTATGTACCTGCAGTATCCTCCATTCAAGATGTCACACATGGACCAAAAAGTAAGTGCATTATCAACCCCTCCATTCATGTTCAAATGTGCCCAAAAATACATCACATCTCCTTTGGTGTTTTCTTGTATTGTTTCCTCCAAAACCTTTTCGGCTTCTGTAGACAATGAAACCTGCTTTCTCAAAAATGAAAAGAAAAACAAAAGGATTATTTTGAAATTTAAAACAGAAAATATTACACAAGCATGTGTGTAAAGAAAAATAAAGCAGAAATTATCAGGTTCAGCAGAATCTTCTCACAAGCAATTTGAACTATTTGATTTTTATAGGAAATTTTCTGAAACTAGCCAGGAAAAAAAAAACAGAAACAAATTCATTAAGACAACTCCATAATGGTTTTAAAACGCCAAAATCTATTGATATAAAGAATACCTTCCTACCAGCAGCATGCCATGATTGAAACCCAATCCAAGGCCTCCCATGAATGTTATCCACCTTTTTTGCAATAGCAAACATTCCTCCAATTTCACAGAGAATGTCCCTATAATAGGTTTCATTCAAAATGGGAAGCCGAACAACAGCATTCACATCATCTGATCTCAACCTCCGTGCTCTGGTAGACTGCCATATACATCAAAGGATAATTATAATAAGTTAACTATTTTAGTATAAATTATAAGTTAAGCTATTTTAATCAAAAGTTTATATCGAGAAATCATTATAAAAACCACTTTCGCTATTGGATTCTCAGTTAGCTGACTAGAAATCGAACTATCTCGCCAGTCGGACAAAACCACTTCTTCTGTTCCCGTCTGATTCGGTGCTGTTTTCCCACTTCACGAAGAAAGAGTCTAACCCACCCAGTATTGATTTATTATATACAAGTCCTTTTTTGCTGATGATACATTACTTTTTGTGGAAGCAGAAAAAATTTCTTTTACTAATTATATTTAACAAATATAATTAAAAAAATCAATTACTGAATTAAACCTCTGAATTTTCTGATTTGAAGCAATTTGATCCCTAGATTATCTACATTGCAACATCTGTTAAGTTTCTAACAAAAAGTATAAATGGGGAGCACATTGTAGCATCTAAAACTGTATTTAAGAGAAAACAAACTAAACAAAAGGATTTGAATTGAAGGAAAGATGTATTTCTTGGAGCTATAAATTTAGAAAAAAAAATTCTATGCTTGTTCTTAGGTTTAAGATAAATGTTTTTACCATTAATTTGATAATTTTTAATCTTTAGGGAATGTTGATTAGATTTATGATGAATTTTTTATTATTAATTTGGTGATTTGTTGTAAAAAAAAAATGTATTTGTGAATATAGATTAGACTTTTTTCGGTGATGTTAAATTATATTTTTGGTTTTTTGGAGTTTTGTAAATAGTTTGGGATATGAAACACAAAATTACATTTCATATTGTTTTTATTCAAAATAAAATAAAAACTAAAATTTATTTTTTATTCAATGTTTTGTTTCGATTTTTAAAATCTACTTTACTTCTATTTGATTTTGGATTTATTTTAATTTTGACTAAGGGAAATTTCTGGTTTTATTATTCTTTAAGAATAATTCTATTATTTCCTTCTGATTTTCCCCAATTTAGTTGATTGGGTAGGGATAGATCTGAAAACTGTAAAATTAGAAAAAAATATCAAAAACATACTTGTATTTTAGCAATAATAGTCTTCCAAAAGAATGACCCAAATGGAGCCAAAAAATAGACAATTGGGAAAACTAAGTGCTAGATAATATGAATTGAGTTCTAGACCAACAAATGAGCTTAGAATCTGGTTTGAAAATCAACATGGGAAATAGTACGTTGTTGGGCATTGGGGGTGGAAGAGGGGTCTGTCTCTGAATTATCAAATATGGTGGGGTGCAAGGTAGGGGAATAGCCAGCCTTCTAAATATCTGGGTATGCCTTTAGGAGGAAATCCATGTTATGTCGATTTTTGGGAGCCAGTAGCTGACAAAGTGGCACAGAGATTGAACGGGTGGAAAAAGGCATTTTTGTCGAAAAGGGGTAGACTTACTCTTATTGAATCTAGCTATCCCAACTTATTACCTTTCATTATTCTCGATTCCTAACGAGACAGTAAGGGTATTGGAAAAAATAATTAAGGACTTCTTGTGGAATGGAGTTGATGGTGATTCAAGTGATCATTTGGTCACTTGGAAGCCAGTGTGTCGATCAAAACAAAAAGGTGGATTAGGCATCAGAAATTTGAAGGCACAAAATAAAGCTTTGCTTTTTAAATGGCTCTGGAGATTTCCTCAAGAGAGGGGCGCCATGTGGTACTCTGTTATTAAAAGTAAAAACAGGTTGCACGAGAATGGGTGGGATTCGGGTCTGGCTTGTTGCAGCCCATAGAAATTCATTTCGTCTTTGTATGAAGAATTTAGAAGTTTGGTGAAGTTCAAGATGGGCAATGGAAAGAGAATAAGGTTTTGGGAGGATCGTTGATGTGGTGAAGAAGCTTTTTCTAATATGCAGGTTGTCTTCAGTTCAAAATAATACCATTTCGAAGGTCAGAGTTATTCAATCATAAGTCACTTTCCTGTCCAATGGGTGGAATTTTCGGTTCATTAGAAACTTGAATGAGAGGGAATTTACGAGCTATATGGAATTATCAAGTATAATGGATTAGGTTAATTTAACTATGGAGTTCAGGATAAAAGGGTATTAGTCTCCAAATAGCTTTTTGGTTTTTTCTTGTAAATCTGCTCTTGATGTACTGCGAGAGGAAGAAGGAATTCAAGATTTTATTCTGTATAAATTCGTGTGGAAAGTTCTTGTCCCATCTATAGTGAAATTCTTTGTTTGGTCTCTAGGAGTTGGGAAGATTAATACCCAAGAGATACTTCAAAGGAGAAGACCATATCAAAGTATCTCTCCAAATTGGTGTGTGTTATGCAAAAGAAATGAGGAATCTTTGAATCACCTCTTTCTTCATTGTGAATTTTCTTTGAAAATTTGGAAGGTATGCAGTGAATTTGGTCTAAGTTGGGCAATTCTGGATAATATTTTGTCTTAAATTCATTCAGTTGTTGATCAACACAGGAAAGGACGTAGGAAAACTTTATGGGACTGTGCATTATGGGCATCCTTGTAGGCAATTTGGGGTGAAAGAAATTCCAGAATTTTTAATGAAGTATATGGTTCTTTAGATGGTACATGGGAAAAGATTCAGTTGTAGGTAGCATTATGAGTTAAGGAACAAAAAGAATTTAGGGATTTGATGTCTGCTGATTTGCTAGGGGGGTGGTCGAACCTGTTGTAATTTTTCTTGCGTTTGTTTTTAGGTTTTTCCTTTGGGGACATCTTGTCCCTATTTCGTATTATTTTTCTATTTAA